>APFE030689648.1:0-16571 GCA_000404065.3 Pinus taeda | reverse complement strand
CATGTACAGTTTCTCCAGTTTCGTCCACAAACCAGCAGCTGTTGTCTCCGACACAATATTAAACAGGACATCGTCCGCTAGGGATAATCGAATGGCACTTACAACTCTTTCATCCATTTCGTCCCACTCATCGTCTGTGATGTTGTAAGGTTGTTTGGATTTACCCATCAATGCCTTTACCACACCTTGTTGGACAAGCAAGTCATGCATTTTCACCTTCCAGATCTCAAAATTATTCTTTCCATTAAATTTATCAATTTCAAATCGGGCACTTTGAGTTTTCGCCATTTTGTATCAAAAAACACAATAATCTCCAATATCCAACCAGCAATTTAAAAAAAAATTGCTTATGCCTTTGATTTTACACAACAAAAAATCTGCCTGTGCATTTGTACTTATGCCATTAAAAAAAAAACTGCCCCTTTAAAAAACTTTTGTTAAAGGTCAATTCCTTAACAAATACCACTGAAAGCTAACATTTTCTTATTTAGAGAGAGAGCTAGAAAAAACATCTCCATTCAGAACTGTTTGATCATGTATTGCATTGGAATGACTCGTAGGGAGGGCATCACGAAACGTTCTGAATTTATTTGTGGAGTAGCGCAAGCGTATATCGAATTGAAATAATATTCCAAAACTCAGGCAAACGAAATTAAATTTTCCAATCTGATTAACTGTTGGCAACGCATTGCAGCAAACGTTTTCTGCCACGCGCCCAGGTTATAAGACCCCGAGTTTCACAAGACAGTGGATTTGAAACAATCTTGAAAATAAGTATACACAATACCACGCAAATTGAACCATCGCACTTATTTATATATATCGGTATATTGGACCAGGCTGTAAAAAACTTTGAAAGATTAACATGACAGGTGAATGAGATAGCGCACCAGCGATGATTAACAACGCAGCAAGTTTAAAATTTACGGTTTTGTGTGGATTCATGGGCCACCGGATACACTTTCCACAGTTTGAAAGTAAGCAGACGTAATTTAAAACACCAGGCAAGCATTCCCACACTCCAACGCCATACTTGTACGAACAACGAACAATAAAAAAACCTTTACGCAGATTTTCAACCCTCCTCTAAGGTGCAAATATTAGTTTATGGTTGTGAATTAAACATACCATATCATTGCAATCTGTATGCACCACATACCATTGCATTCTGTACGCAAACCATTTCATTCGAACAGCGCAGCACCAATGCAATGAAAACCTCCACGCAAGACTCCAGCAATACGGCTTCCCGCCTGTACTCGCACCACTCCAGTTCCAGTTCTACGCAGCTTACGCACCAATCAACACCATTTAACGCAGTATGCAACAAGTGATGTTTTGTGCAGCAGAAAGCCATCAGTAATCTTCAGCACGCACCTCCAGCAGGCAATCTCAGCACCTCCCGCCCTCCAACATTGCTTTGATACCAATTGTTGGATCAGGTGCACAACAAAACCAAATTAAACACACATCAGAAGCACATATAACACAATATTTAACGTGGTTCACCCAACCAATCTGGGCTATGTCCACCAAACATAGGCATCAGGAATATATTAATCAAATTGGAGATTACATCAAGAAATCCTCACACTCTCTTAGCAAATCATCCGAATGATTGCCTGTTATATAGCATAGAGAATCTAACAGCCTCATAACTCCCTCACATCAAATATAGGAGGCATTAACTCCCTCCCAACAACCTGGAGCTAATCTAGGAACTAAATCCCTATTGTTGTCATCCTTCAGAGATTTTTGCCTATTTGACTCAAACAGAAAATCTCAACAGTTTCTAACAACATACCATCATCCTAATTATATCAGACTTACCAAAAAAACCATCATCCGGATAGTTACAGAATTGCCAACATACCATCATCCATCAATGATGAAGGAACGTAGTTCAAATTTAGAGTAGACAACAATTGTAGAAGTGGAAGGTGAATTTATATAATTTTATTCAGTTAGATCCTAAAATTTATGCAATTGTGAATTTTCATGTACTTGATTTATCCTAATATCTTTGTCAATTCCAAGCAATAACAAACTTCGATATTCAACCGATTGTGTTAGTGACATAAAAAAGAACAAATTATTTTAACTATCATAACTAGAGATTAATGTTTAATGCATTACAAATATGTCCTATAAAACGAGAGTTGGATGGATGAACTACAAATATGTCCTAGAAAACAAGTGTTGGTCCACAGTTATTTCTGACTGCTGCTTCATTGCTGTTGACATTTGCGTAGCTCCCAAAACTACAATCCTCTTTGTTGCAAATATATATGTAATTCATCATTGTTTTAAAGATGATAGACGACTCAGAGAATAACTCTCCACTTGAAAACCCTTAAAATATGCACATCTCATTTATGAATATCAAATTTACAAAGTATATTTATACATATCAATATAATTAATATTTAAACAAAACATACAAAATTATGAATTTCTTTTTACTTTCTTTATTATTAAATTGTATAGCATAAAAATATAAAGGCTTCATGAGTTGCTTTGGCACGAGAAAAAATCTCTTACATTGCTAGTTTGAAGTTTGTCACTTTTTCCAGGTCTAGCTTACTCCTTTCATAAAAGGAATCATAAACACAAATTGTTGAAGCCAACCCAATGCACATTCTGAGGTAGAGGATGCATTTTCTGCATTTTGTGCACCCCAATAGGAACATGACATACCATAATAATTGCAATTATGTCCACTTAATGATTGACAGGTTACAATGGTTGTATTTGTTTGATCTCTTACTCTAAACTCAAAATATGCATTTGTGGAAAATTTACATGAAGAGTCACTAGTTAGGCTTGCAAGCTTCCTTGTTTGCCTCTTCTTTCTCCTCTGCTTTGTCAACTTATCAGCAAGATCATTGGTAGGAAACGATTGTGATGTTATAGATTTTTTTCTACTAGAGTATTTATGCACATTTATTTAGTAACAATCTAATCGCTTTTCTGGGGAAGTGTTTTTACATTCTCTCTTGCAGAGTTTTGTCTCACATCAATCTTACAAATAACTCATTTTTTTTTAAGGAAAACTCATTTTAGTTAAATCTATCCTTGAGGACATGCTTATTTATGTCTGAAAGGAAAGCTGAAAGGATCTATAGAATCAATTTTCTAGTTTCTTTGGTCTAGGAGTGGGCATAAAATCAAGCCTTAATTTCCTTGAATGAAAATACATTGCAACTCCCAAAGTTTAATCAATCATGCAAAAATTATTTGGGCTTTGCTAGAGTTTTATAAAAGTGTTAAGTTTTAAAGACACAAGGCTATTTTTTTTGTAGGGTATGGATCCCTCTCCATTTCAAGCACAATCCTTCGAAAATGTTCTAAGGCAAGAGCTATGACAATCGACCTCCAAAAATCTCTCACGGCCAACTTTCTTTTTAGAGAATGCAGAAAACACTCTGGAATTAGAGGCCATCAATCTCAATTCCAATATTTTTTGCATATCATATCTTTCATCCTCTCGGTGAACTCCTTTCTCCCAAGATTTATGTCACTTTCTTACCTTGATTATTTTGTAACTAACCTTCATTATTTTCTAACTAATTATGTATTATTTATAATTTATAGCTATTTGATTAGTTACCATTCATATCCTTATTTATTTAGCATTACAATAGAAACAATTTAAGTTGTCCTTTTGGCTATAATGCTAACTCTATTATATTGTTGGTTTGTATATAAATTTATGTTGTTTTTATTTGGAATGAGGATAGATTATTTATATTAATTATTGATTTAATTTATTAAATATTTATAAAAATTTTAATATTATATTAATTAAATTTTAATTTATAATTAAAATATGTTAATTGTTTATTTTATTTGTTTATAAATAATTTTTTTTAATATTTTTTTAAATAATTTTTTTAAATTATATTTATATTTTATTTTATTAAAATGAAATTCATATAAAATTTTGATATATTGTTTATAACTATATATAAAATTTTTATATTCACTAATTAAAAAATTTAATTATAATTATTTTATATGCAAAAAAAACATATTACAATGCTTAAATCATATCGATAAAAAGGAAAATCAAGTTACAATCTTTCAATTATATCAATTTTTTAGAAAATCAAAAGAAAAAAATTTAAAGAAATTTAATTTAATTAGTATTTAATTTGTAGTCAATGGGTGGTAACACAATTAGAAAAAAGCATGATGGCAAACCCTTGTCTACCCAAGTAATCGAAAGATCAATCCCCCGATCATGCCTCACTAGTCATAGTAACTGTTGGGTAGCGAAAGCCCCGCGGAACGAGTATGGGGTGCGAAGCCTAGAATTTTGGGTAATATTAGGATAAAAGATTCCGGGGAAAGCACGGAGTGTGAGCTATAGGAGGTTGAGTCAAAGGGTAGTCTGCCTGAAAATATTGTAAAGAAATAGTAATAGAGTCGGCCCGCAGTGGGATCACGGGCCAAGGGAAAGTATAAATAGAGCGAGGCTCTATGAGGGAAAGGCAGTTCAGTTTTGGATTTTTGATTCTATGATGTAATGGGTGAATAGTCTAAGAGCAGTTGTAAGTCCGAGTCGAGGGAGTAGGGCAGAAGGTAGAGGCTCTGCAGTTGTGTGTGTAGAGGCCTGGAAAGTCCGCAGCTGTGTGCACGGACCCCTACAACTGAGTGCATAGGGTGGATCTGGACGTATTCTTGAAGATTGATAATAAAGATAAGTTTCTTCTGAAGTGTGTGTTGATTGTGACTATACTCTTTTATAATAAATAAACTGTTATGATTTTTGCATTTGCTGCGGTTGAATTCATGTGAACTAGTTTAATCTTGATGCACAAAGTAACCAAAAGTAATAAATGTTTGCTTAAAAACCGTTTTAACTAGATCAAACCAGTAATGAGTGATTCCATCTGTAATAAGCGCGATAAGGGTATTCCGATCTGCATGGATCTGGCATAGCATGAGGCTACAGAACAGTGCTCGAGCCCCAAACCACATCCAAGACATCTCCAGGGTGCGAAAACCTAGTTCCAACACCCTCCCCTGCTACCTCGGGTGAGACCTCAGTCCGCGCTTCGTGGGCTATTGCCAAAAGGGCCGGTAGATGCGGGATTTGTTTGGCTAAATAATTCTTTCAAACCTGGGTCAAGCCCATATAAGCCAACAAATGGTTCCATTGCTGGGACCGGGATCTGCTTAAGGGGTGTCTAATGTGGGAACACTAGAATCCTACAAAGAAAGAGCTCAAAGATTGGTGGGATCTGAAACTCCACGAGTTTGCGGTTCAGGAAAACAGGAACTCATAGATATTAGAGGAATAGTGGTTGGATCACTATATCCTCACAGGCATACATGAGATCTTCTTCGTAACATTCCCAATAGAATTTTATGAGTGGATTGCAAAGTTAGCTGATAGCATGGGAAGGTGCAGATTAGACCACCCGATAGTGTGGACCCTAGAACTGGTGCATAGACTAGAAGCCACTGAAGACAAACTTGCGCATGCAGTCAATCACTGGGTAGATCGAATCATTGGAGGATTTATCATTGAATTCACAATAGATACCACTGTAAGCTACAACGAAGCGGAAAGACAATTTCTTCAAGGAGAGCGGGGTCGTTACATCAAGTCATTAAATACTTGGATTAAGATGTTGTTGTGCAAAAAATCGGTTATGCGCATACATTAATGTTTGGGGTAGCACGGAGTGGAAGAGGTTACCGAGGAGTGGGAGGAGCAGGGAACAATCCTCTAATTTCTATCTCATGGGAAAGAGAGGAAGATCTCACTAGGTTCTTGCCCAGAAGTGCAATCCAGTTGATTACAGAACGCCTTCTGCTGATACCAACCCGATCTACGCCATCACCCCCATCACCCATGTCACGTCTGTCCACACCACCTCAACCCTCACCACCTCTTCCACCACCTCCTAGAATAGGGATGGTGGTTGCAGTCAAGTTACCAACCTTTCAAGGTATAGAGAATGAAGATCCAAGCTTTTTTTGGTTTGTGATAAACTCTGTATGGGACGCACAAGGTATAACAGATGAAAACATCAAAAAGGCTACACTAGTCAGTGCACTCTAGGACCACGCGCTAACATGGTACATAAAACACTCAATCGACCATCCGAATGAAGGACTAGCATCTATACAGGATGTGCTTAATAAGGAGTTTGGCTGACCAAAGTCTGAGAACCAATTGATCATTAGGTTCAAGGAAATAGCAATGTTGCTTGGTGAAACCCTGTGGGATCTAGACCAAAGATTAAAGAGTACTATTCGCAAAGCTAAGATGACGTTGACCGATGGACAACATTGTGCATGGTTTGTGGCATTGTTAACACCCCATCTAAGGAAGGCTCTGTCACAACAAAAGATCTCAACCGAGGCTGAGGCACTAGAGACAGCTATGAGGTTATACACGACCTCGATTCCAAACCCAGGGTTGGGAGTTCAGCAACTCCATGTGAAACTTTAGAACATAAGTTTGGAAGTACAAATCTTGAAGCAAGGAAGAATGTCTCGATCAGGGGTACAACCAAAGGCATGGTGCATTAAATGTAAAAGCCACGCACATGACAAAGACCATTGCCTGGTCTTCACAAACTATCTAGCAGGAGGAGGCCCAATGCCATTAAAAATGGAAGTCCAAACAAGACAAAATGCCACACTTGCGCTCTGGTGCATGATTTTCCAGGTGGGAGGGAAACATGCAACAGATAACCGCCATTTATTACAGAAGTATACGCAGACCTCACAACAGTTATATTCTAATTTTTGTCGATCAATAGGACACAATGAATGAACGTGTCGAAGTTACACCTGAATGATGGAATGGACCCCAGCCTACAGGGTACAGGTTGAAACACGGGGAGGATTTCAAGGACGAGGTCGAGGAAGAGGATGGGGACCTAGTCGAGGTCGCAGACAGATAACTTGTTATAATTGTGGTGAACAAGGACACTATGCTCGCGAGTGCACTAACCCAAGTAGGATCTCATGTCCTTATTGCGAACAATTCGATCATGAATTGGTAGATTGTCCAACATTGCTTGCCGAATTAAACGCGAAAGGGGTGCTTCAACCTCCGCCAACCCAGAATGTCCAGATGATGCCTGTGGAACCCCGTGAAGAGGACACTAGTATAAACATGGCGCGAAGGAATGGTGCAACGAAAGGAAGGAACACAGGAGGGGAGCGAGGTGACCTGCCTATGGGGAACCGTACTATTGAATTAAAGCAAGGAAGGGCGGGGCCAAACGAAGATCCACTGAGCTTCATGAAAGTCCCTACCTCAGGTGAGAAGAACCAAATGGAAGCCAAAATGGACCCCTATATGATCACCTCCTTTCTTGACGCATACATGAAATTGCTGCGGAATCAGAAGGCTGTCCAAGGACTACAGGAGTTGATTAACAGGAGCATTGAGTTTAGCGAACCCCAGGTGGTTCGGATGATAGGGCAACATGCTTTATGCATTGGACGAGAAATGAGAATGACGGCACAAATAGGAGATTATGAGATGGATCAAGTCATCCTGGATTAGGCTCGGATGCAAATATACTACCTAAGCAAACTTGGGAGCATATAGGCAAGCCCATACTGCAATGGTCCCCGATTCAACTACGGATGGCTAACCAGCAAAAAATCTTACCAGTGGGCCGATTGCATGGGGTGATGGTGGATATCGATGGTGTAACGACCCAGATTGACTTCGAAGTCATAGAGCTTATCGATGATAGTAATCCTTACACTACTTTGCTTGGGATTGATTGGGCCATCAACATGAAAGGAATTGTCAACTTGAAAATGTGTACGATGACCTTCGAAACGAAGTCACTTCGCATGGTAGTTTTGTTGGACCCAGCGGAAGGGGAGCGCTACACAGAACCTATCCATGATAAGGAAAGTAATGATGAAATAGATTGCATTTATCAGATAACGACGCAAAACCCTAGTCAGATGCATTACAACAATAATAGGAGAACCTCATGGGAATGTGAGAGTATCTACACTATCGATTCTAAGGAAGAGACATAGCACTAGTAGAATCGATTGCAGGGAGTTACAACACTCAACTGTAATAGGGTGACTCAATCGGCACAATGTGAAGAAAGACACCACCTGAAAGAGTAGGACATGACAACTGAAGACTAGCTCACATGTGTAGTACAGGAACTACCCAGTGCGTTGGTAGACAGGGCACGTGCACCGATAGAAGGATCAGGGGAGCTTAGATCCACGAGAAAGTTTCGACTCCAAATTGGAAGATATGCATTGCAGTTAAGTTGGCACAGAACAGTAGCATGAAGAGTACGGGTTTATAGTGGACAACTGACACCTCAAACAAACTAGAGTGGACCACAGGATCATCAAGCTAGAAGAAAACTCCCCCATACGACCCAATAAGCCACTATAGGCATAACTTCTCCCAGCAAAGACGATGTCCGCGACACGGTTCAACAATTGTGGGTTGCCATTTGGCATGCAGAATGACGACTTGATGAGTTCAAACAAACTGAGGCTCGAATCTGTGACCATAGTATGAAGTTGGACAAAGCCATTGAGAAACTTCAAGTAGAAGTAGTTGCTCTAGATGACGAAAAGGAATGGCCCAAGGAAACCAACATGGCTGGCTTTGCTACCTTGATAGGGCTGCACCAGAAGCCACAGGGGCATGCACACCATAATTTCGTGATGAAAGTAGGAGGACAGCCAGGATGCTCACGACCCGAGGTAGTGAGGAACTGGGAGACCTGCAAGAAGGGTTCACCCTTCTGACTATCCGTCAAGGGTTCAGTCCCAACACCCCGAGCAGTTGGAAGAGGGTGTGCGACTATAAAACGAGCTACTGTATAATGGCGCGATATGACCACTGACCCCCTAGAGAAACCACATCTGCGACCTTGGGGATTCGTGACTGCAAAGGAAAGATGGAAAGTGATCATTAAAGATACTGCTCATGGTATGATGGCACATTTATAACACCTTGAAGCAAGCGGCGGGCCATTAAGGCAAAAGCATAACTATCCAAATCGCATTTATGAGCTATCACAAGAACAAGCCACCAGTTTTCGGGTTCAATAGATATATAAATAGCACAAAGGTCACACCACCACATCATACTATCCGACAAGAAAATCGGCCCGTATTACCTACGTCATGAGCAACGAGGAAGTTGAAAACAATCCGTGGTTTCTGGCATTGCCACAACAATACAAAGATGTCATCTTGAAAGTTGAAAGCCCTACCGCCGATAGTCCATAGCCAGAGTTGCCGTAGGAAGCAGAACACTTTAAATCTCCACAGACGCCGAAGACCAAGAAGAAACCTCCACTCCTAGAATTAGTTCGGCGGTCGCCATGACGCCTGCAGGTTGGCAAGTCCACAATGAAGGAAAACGGTAAAACTGTTATCATCGATAGCGAGGAAGAAATAGAAGAGTCTTCCACGAGGATCGAAGAGGATATCTTTGAGGAAGACCCTGTACAGCTGGTGTGATGACCCAACTATATGTGTCACACCCCCAACTCTTTTTTTCTTAAGTTGAGCGGGTGCGGCACCACCTAAGCAACCAATCGTTTCCATAGTTATGCTACCTTACGAACTACGCCTTCATTCATGCATATAAACTTCAATTATAATTATAATGTGCGGAATCCATTATAATAACATGGTAAACGATAACCAAGAACCACAAGAATATGCAAAATAAACTTTCTTTTATTATATGAGAAGAATTTTACATTGGCTAGAAGCGACGCTCCACCGGCGTTACAACCCAAGGCGGGCGCCCGCCCGTGCAAGAGCGCACGGCGGTCGTGCCAACGCCTTTCACCAAATACAACAATAATACAATGCGCAAGTCTTTTGTCGAACAGGCGGGTGCGCCCACGCACTACCCGCGCCCGTGCACAACCAAGACGTGCCAACCAACTCGGCGGGCGGGCGCCCGAACACGCCCTCCACCACGCCTTCACCGAAACGTTTAACAAGTGCCAAAACCCGTGTATAGTCGCCCGGCGGGTGGGCACATATGCGCTGCCCTTTGCTGTGGCTTCGTTCACCCTTTGCGCACTTCGTATGACTTTCGATGAGCCAAGGTTGATTCCCCAAATGAGCGCTCAACTCATGTGTTTATACCATCATGCGGAGGTGTGGCCATAGTTCGACCGACATCCAAAATCCTCCAACCTCGCGCCCCTTCCAAACGTAATGCGAAGCTTTAATATGGTCGGCCCGCCCATGGTGCGGGACCACCCCACCAACTCGCCCTCCATCCGTTGTTGCATATCGGTCGGCTGTCCAAATGAGTTCTCCCCGACTCGCCATATATATGTGTGAGCACCCTTCTCATAACCGTGTGCAAGGTTCGTCCTTCGCACGACGGAACGCTCACACAACCCATAATTAGTCGCATTTCGTGATGACAGTGGCACGCGCCCTCGCCCGGAGCTGCAAGGCGTTACATCCTGCCCCACTAGAAATCATTGTCACCCTCGACAATTCCGCTCATCTAAGTACCCTCCATTCAAATCTCGCAATCTTCCTCTTCCATCTCCAAAGTGATTCCTCCGATTCCCAACTCTCCTCTTCCGGTGCTCCCTTCCATCTGACAAGGTACTCCCGTTTCTGGTGGCAACCAATCCCTGTAGTCAGGTAGCTCAAAATCTTCTCCAACTCCAAGCCTGGTTTGTCCACTATCCCAGCTGGTCCTCTCGGTGGTTCAGCTCTCTCTAGATGGTCTGAATCAAGTCTGCATCTCTTCAACTGACTAATGTGAAAAACGGGATGCTTCATGTGCATATGGTGCTAAAGCTCTAGCTCGTAAGCAACCTCCCCCACTCGCTTCTTCACCTGAAATGGTCCCTCATACTTCCGTGTCAGTTTGGCAGCTGTCCCCTTAGCTGGCTGAAACTGCTCTCTGGTAATCCTGAGAAACACCATATCTCCCACACTGAAGTGTAGATCTCATCTTCCCCTATCAGCATACTTCTTCATTCTCCTTGCAGCATCGTGCAAGCGCAACCGTGCCAACTCCAAGGTCTCCTCCCAAGCCTTCATGAACCTCTTCGCATGAGGACTCCTCAAAAAACTTGTGGTCTCAACGGTGTGCGGTGCAACTGGCATCTGCCCATTCACCAACTCAAATGGACTGTAACCCGTCGCAGAACTCTTTTGAATATTGTAGCTAAACTGAGCAATATCCAAGAGTTCGGGCCAATTCTTCTGATCAACCATCACATAATGTCTTGAGTAGTCCTCCAGCAATGCGTTGATACGCTCGGTCTGCCCATCTGTCTGTGGATGGTAGCTCGAACTCCTCAACAACTCTGTCCCAACTAACTTGAACAATGTGGTCCAAAATCTCCCTGTAAACCACGGATCTCTATCCGACACGATACTCAACGGAATCCCCCAATACTTCACTATGTTCTTAAAGAACAACTCCACAGTCCGCTCGGCTCCATAAGGTATCTTTGTCGAAACAAAGACAGCATACTTGGAAAAACGATCAACCACGACCATAATCCCATTATACCCCTGCACCTGTGGTAACTGAACAATGAAGTCCATTGAGACACTCATCCATGGCCTCTCTGGAATAGGTAAAGGTTGCAACAGTCCTCCTTGCCTATGTGTATCTGATTTGTCCTGTTGACAAATGATGCACGTATGTACATACTCCTCCATCTCCTCCCGCATCTTCTCCCAAAAGAACCCTCTCTCCAACAATGCCAAAGAATGACGCTGCCCTGGGTGGCCAGCCCATGGAGAATCATGGCACTCCTTCAAGAGGTGCCTCCTAAGACCAGATGTCTTCATAGAGTCGGTTTCCAAAGAACAAGTAATCGTCCCGTAGAAAGAACTTTCGTGTCTTCCCTTCCTTTATCTACTTCACTATATTCTGCGCCAAAGTATCGGTTTCCACACTTTCCTTCAGTTTGTTTTGCATCTCTTCCGACATCTGAATTCGACTTCTATTCCTTGCTGCCCAGTCTTCACCCTCCAATGCTGCAAGTTGTCCCTTTCTACTAAGGGCATCTGCTAGCGCATTGTGTCTACCCGGTCTATACTCAATAGACATGTCGAATTCTGCCAAGAAGTCCCGCCAACGAGCTTGCTTCGCAGAAAGCTTTGGTTGTGATGCAAAATAACTTGCTGCAATGTTGTCAGTCTTGACAACAAACGACTTCCCAATCAGGTAATTCCTCCATACATGAAGACAATGGATGATCGCAGTCATCTCCTTCTCATGAACTGGATACCTCCGCTCTCTATCCTGCAACTTCCGACTCTCATAGGCCACCGGATGCCCATCCTGCATAAGAACCCCTCTTATGGCAAAATCTGAAGCATTAGTGTGTACCTCAAACGATCTCCCGAAGTCAGGCAGCTTCAGTATCGGTGTTGTAACCATCCTTCTTTCCAAGTCATCAAATGGCTTTTGACATTTCTCCGTCCAACACCACCTCTCTTCCTTTTTCAGTAGGTCTGTCAGTGCCGATGTTACCTTGGAGTAACCTTCTACAAACTTCCGTTGGTAGTTGGCCATGCCCAAGAACACCCTCATCTCATGGACAATCTTCGGTTCAACCCAGTCCTCGATAGCCTTCACCCTGCTCGGCTCCATCCGTATGTACCCCTGACCAAAAATATGCCCAAGGAATGGAATCTCGGTCTGAGCAAACACACACTTAGACTTCTTCAAGAACAACTGATTCTCCCTCAGTGCCTTGAAAACCATCGCCAAGTGCTTCTTATGATCCTCCATGTTGTCACTGTAAACCACTATATCGTCCAAGTATACCACTACGAACAAGTCCAAGTATGGTCATAGAACATCATTCATCAAAGTGCAAAATGTTGCAGGAGCGTTGCACAACCCAAACGGCATAACAAGGAACTCAAAGCTACCATACCTTGTTACGATCACGGTCTTCTTCTCATCTCCTTCAGCAATCCGCACCTGATAGTAACCATGCCTCAAGTCCAGCTTGGAAAACACTCAGGCTTTCGCAAGCTTGTCAAAGCAATCAGCAGCCAATGGCAAAGGATACCTGTTTCTCACCGTCTGCTTGTTCAATGCACGATAGTCACAGCACATCCGTAGCTCATTGGAATCCTTCTTTCGCTGGAATAATACCGGAGCTCCATATGGCGACCTTGAAGGTCTAATGAAACCTACATCAGCTAACTCCTTTAGTTGCCGTTTCAATTCCTCCAACTCAGGCCCTGATAAACAATAAGGTGCTTTGGCCGGGGGTTCCTTCCCTGGTTCAAGCTCAATGCTGTGCTCCACTTCACGCCTTGGTGAAAGCTTCTTCGGTAGCTCATCAGGCATCAAATCTGCATACTCAGCAAGCACATCAGAAATCGCAGCTGAAATAGGTGTCCCCAC
Source organism: Pinus taeda (assembly GCA_000404065.3). Taxonomy (NCBI): domain Eukaryota; kingdom Viridiplantae; phylum Streptophyta; class Pinopsida; order Pinales; family Pinaceae; genus Pinus; species Pinus taeda. Next base: position 3,181 of record APFE030689648.1, on the reverse strand, counting down.
TTCATCACCTTCGACTCCCTTGAACATCACCGCATATGTCTCCATATTTGATTCCTTCATAGCTTTCTCCAAACTCAGTGCAGAAACATGCTGCACCTTGACTTCCCTCCTTTGCCTATGAGTTGGCAAAGCCCAAGTTTGTGTCTGTCCAACCAACACCACCTCATCACAGAAGGGGACAACAATAGCCTTGTTGCCCTTCAAGAAATCCAGTCCAAGTATCACATCAAAGTCATTCATCTCCATCACCGTGAAGTCCAACTGACCCGTCCAGTCTTTTATTTGTACCGACACTTCGTGTGCCAAACCCGTCACCTTAGCCTTAGAGTTCACTGCCTTGACCTCCATGTTCGATGGGAGGATCGTCAGTCCGACCTCTCTAGCCAACCGCGTCGTCATAAAGTTATGGGTGGCCCCTGTGTCCACAAGAGCTTGAGTGGTCTTTCCACGGACCATCAAGTCTACGAAACCCAGACTGTTCATCCATGATTTCTCCATAACCTGTCGTTGCATACATATTTGTTCTCTTCGCTTATCATCAAGCTTCTTCAACCCTGAATCAGCTCTGATACCACATGTCACACCCGCAACTCTTGTTTTCTTAATTTGAGCGGGTGCGGCACCGCCTAAGCAACCAACCGTTTCCATAGTTATGCTACCTTACAAACTACGCCTTCATTCATGCATATAAACTTCAATTATAACTATAATGTGCGGAATCCATTATAATAACATGGTAAACGATAACCAAGAACCACAAGAATATGCAAGATAAACTTTCTTTTATTATATGAGAAGAATTTTACATTGGCCGGAAGCGACGCTCCACCGTTACAACCCAAGGCGGGCGCTCGCCCGTGCAAGAGCGCATGGCGGTCGTGCCAACGCCTTTCACCAAATACAACAATAATACAATGCGCAAGTCTTTTGTCGAACGGGCGGGTGCGCCCACACACTACCCGCGCCCGTGCACAACTGAGACGTGCCAACCAACTCGGCGGGCGGGCGCCCGAATGTGCCCTCCACCACCCCTTCACCGAAATGTTTAACAAGTGCCAAAACCCGTGTATAGTCGCCCGGCGGACGGGCGCATATGCGCTACCCTTTGCTACGGCTTCGTTCACCCTTTGCGCACTTCGTATGACTTCCGATGAGCCAAGGTTGATGCCCCAAATGAGCACTCAACTCATGTGTTTATACCTGTTGGCATTATGATTCAAGTGTTGTCCTTGATGGCAACTCACTTAGAGGAATGATACAGGTGATAACAACTCACTCAGAGGACAGATCATAGTGCAACAGGAAAATAAAGAGATATACGCAGGTTGACTGTGAAGAAAGTGCGTATATACGCGGGTTAGCGGAGCAGAAGGAGCATACACGTATACACACGGGTTAATAGAAGTAAAGGCGCGTACATGTTGGAAATCATGGTTTTGGTCCGTGGTATTTGGTCCATAGTATTTGGTCCAAAGTGATGACCCCAAGTATTGGGTTCATGGTATTGTTTCTACATGGTTTTGGAACATGGTATTGAGAGAAGCCTAACCTATATAAGGAGAAGATCATTAGACAAACAAAAATGTGTGTGCAAGGAATGAATGTCTGACGAAGTGTGAAGATCTGGTATCGCTGGTTATTTGTTTTTGCTGCTTGGATTGGGTTGATATAACAACGAAGGTACAAGTAATTATCTTTAGATCTGTACGCTGGTTGTATGAGGTGAAAGCGCGTATACATTATGAGATTTGGTATTTCAAGTTGCTATTGATTCTACTGGTTGTTGCAGAGTTCTGGGCTCTGGTTTAGGTTTTGTGTTTTTGATGACAGGGTTTTAGTGATTCAGTATTGGGTGATTTAGAGATTTATGATGCAAGTATAAGTTGATGATTGTATTGCAGCAGTGATTTTTTTGTACTTATGGATCCAGTTTGAAAATTGATGAAACGTGGTCCCTGAAGAAAAGAAGGTTGCAACCTTATGTAGGTCAGCACCTACGTACTAGTATATCCGCTAGTACAAGAGCTAAGGGGGTTGTAGCTCCCTTCTAGAAGTAACTGGAAAACGAGAGAGGGTTGTAACCCTCTACAGGTTGTAGCCTGCATGCTGGTAAAGGACTACACCAGTACATTGTAAAAGAAGTTTCTTATTAAAGGAAGAAAGAGACGAATTGCAGCAGGTGGTTTTCACCCACATTGGGTTTCCACCTTACATCATGGTGTTCATGTGTGCTTCTTATGTGTGATGATATGTACTGTTTTACTACACCTGTTTACTGTTAATGTGGTTAATATTGTTCTGATTCATTTACTGAAGATAAGCTAACTGAATCATAAGATTACTGCTTCTACACTGGTTGCATTTAACACAGTCGCGTATATACGCGGATATACTGAACTGATGTCGCGTATATAAATCTGAGTATGAAAAATGAAAAGTATCTAATTTAATAATACTGATTCACCCCCCCCCCCCCCCCCCCCTCTCAGTATTATTTCCAACAGTTGGTATCAGAGTAGGTCCTTTGGTAGAAGCTTGATCGCTTGAAGGAGATCCGTAGAACAATGGGAAATAAAGCGCGTCAAAAGAGGAAGATAGCACAAAGGAACAATGACAGCCTGTCGGTGAGTGGAAGCAAGTATTCAGAACCTGAATCACCTCAAATTGAATATGGACAAGCAAATGAAGCATCAGATAAAATCATAGATCAAGAAGATCTACCTAGCAAAAGGGAGAATGCCCTCAAAGAAGAAATTATCAGCTTAAAAGCTCAGTTGGAATGTGCTTTCAGAGTTCGTCAAATGCTGCAGGTGCTGAATGAAGAACAAGAAAATAAGATTCTCAAACTAAAAGGAAACAAGTGGAAGAAGGAAGAAAGTCTGAAGAAACTTTGAAGAAGCAATGTTTGGAAAAGAAAAACAACATACAGGCTTGAGTAAATATCTTGAAAAGTAAATTAGAAGAAAAGGATAAACTGTTGCGATTTCAAGATAGTACTAAGATTTTGGATGATATTCTTAGTAGTCAATGGTCTCCTGCTATCAAAACTGGTCTTGGTTTTCATGAGTCTATTGAAGGTGAATCTAGTTCACAAAGCAAGACAAGGGACTCTAATGCAAAATCTGAAATGGTCAACAAGGATCATCAACCAAGGAAAGGAATTCTTCAAAGAAAATCTTTT
>APFE030689645.1:67653-143386 GCA_000404065.3 Pinus taeda | reverse complement strand
GAGCTAAATAATAATGTTAGTGGTTAATATGGAGATGGTAAGAAAGCGCTAAGTTCGGGAGAGCTTAGGCTGTTGCAAGGGGGTAGGACCATACTTTTAGGAGAAAATATGGAACAACTTTGAGTAAAGGAGATCTTTACTTAAGCCAGTGTTATGAAGATGATGGAACTTAAGAGGCGTCAAGCAGATCTTGACCTCTTTTGGGGAAGTTAGTTAATGATTGGGGAGGACAGAGAAGGGGAGTCAGTTATACCTCTTTTGAGCTTCTTGCATACAAATCCTTGCTGATTATGTCCTGAATGATGCGACATCTGAAAACCTGGAACTTGTCAGCAATTCAAAAACCTCAGAACTACCTACCCAGCCTACTTACCTAGCATTTTTTCTTCTTTAGTTTGGGGGTGCACTTAGACTTGCAAACTCGTCATTCATTTTTCTTTTGATGCTTTCCTATCTACATACTACCCTTATTTCTTCCGGAGCCCAGATTAAGCTGTTGGGCTCCTCTGCTTCTTTGCCTATCTAAGAATCTGCCAAGATTAAACTGTTTGGACAGATTTACAATCTCTATATTCTAAAACAGGAAATTTAAACCTAGGGAGACCAAGATTAAACTGTTTGGACCTCCCTTTAACTGAAAAATAAATAGCGATACTAGGATAACTTTACAAAATTTGAAGGCAATTGGATGAACTTGAAGTAGCCTTCTTCATTTGGAGACTGCTAAACAAATATGGAGCATTGCAGCAAGCAAAGTACGACATATTTGGCTTGTGAAATGCCAATCATGAAAAATGAATAACCTGCTGCAGCAGGAAGCTAACACTAATCAAAACATGATGAGAGCCATAACCAAACTTTGTGATGAACCATGCTTATAACCAAAATATAACCAACATAATAACAAGGATAAAACAACCATAAAAACCACATATTAAGAAGTACATTTACACATGAAATACCAAAGGAAAATGAGTTCTTATTAATGTATGCATAATACAACCAAGCCAAAGACTTCCACTAACCACTCGACTATAGTTTGGGCTGAACCACATATTTCTTTCAACCAATCACCCCAGTTCCATATTCCAAGCATGAATGTGGGACTCGCAACATAACCAATCAAGGCTTCCTCGGGCTTTACCGTATATCCACCAAGGGATTCTTAGACCTGAAACCTCATCAATACAACCAGGATTTACCACAATCCCACTAGATCACTAGGCTGTAAACAAGCATGGATGCCTCCAGATCTCTCCACCTAAATCATGAGGAATTTGTCCATCTCCACCTCTTGGACTTACTGTGTATCCTGCCATTACTGGTCAAGGGATTCCTAGGCCTTGTGACTAATCCTAAGACCACTCCACTCAACTTCTAATCCATCCAAAAATATGGCTCAACCAAAACAAAAGAACCCCATCACATCATGGCTATCTAGAAATGGCAAGGCAAGGCTGAAAACCATTGTCATACCTAGCAAAACCCATGCCAAAGACATCAAGAGAACTAAAAACACACATGCATGTACCATGCATGCCAAAACTAGCAAGGAAATCATACATGCAACTTGATACCTGTAAGTAATCCCGCTGTAGTTGCTTGAATCCCGCTTTTCCTTGCTTCCCGTTGCTTTCTTGTCCTTCCTTTGCTTTCTTTCCTCTAATGATAGAGTGCTCGAAAAATACTCAAGTGTCTAGGAGTATTAGAGAGAGAGAATAGAGAGAGAGCTCCAAAACTGAACTGACAAATGGTTGTGAACTAATCCTCATAAGCCTTTTTATTAATGAGGCCTCTATTTTCTTCATTTTCCATTATTTTCCTTCATTTTCCTCCTCACATGCAACCTATGACCTTTCACCTTTCTTTTCTCATAATTTCCATTATTTTCATAAATAAAATTCCAGTAAATGCCATTTTTCCTTTCCAATCCTTTTCCAATTTGCTTAACCATAATAAACCAAACAAACGCCCACACTAAGATGTCTTTCCCAACATTCAACTTGGAATACATGTCCCACAACCTTGGTTATTATTTTTCCTTTATCAACTTTATTACATGGAATTTTTGAACAAGGTTGTTACAAAAATATGATAGAAAGGCTATTCATGATGGTATAGGAAACACCTACACTCTTGAGAAGAATGGTTGGTGACACACATTGTTACCTTAGCAAGATGAATGAGAAAAGGAAGAAGTTGGTCCTAACATGTTGCTAATGAGTGGAAAGGATTTGTTATAAGAAGTCAAGAAAGAAGAAGTACATTTTTCTTTGGTTTGAAAGCCTAAGATAATTCTTACTAGCACAAGCTTAGATGATTTTCCTAAAGAAGTTAAAGTTTTGTTGGATGAATTTGCTCATATAAATGTTGATGAATTTCCAAGTAGTTAACCTCCTATTAGAATTATTAATCATCATATAGACTTAATCTTAAGATCAAGTCTTCCAAATAAAACAACATACAAATGACTCCACAAGAGAATGAAGTGAAGAGACAAGTGCAAGAGCTATTGGATAAGGGTCTCATCAAGGAGATTTTAAGTCCATGTGTTATTCCAAAAATGCTCAACTGAAAGAATGGTGGGTGGAGGATGTGTATTGATTCCAAAGCCATGAATAAAATTACAATTAGGTACATATTTATCCTTCCATGCATTTATTATTTAATTGACTATTTAAGTGGTGCTAAGTATTTCTCTAATATTTATCTAAAGAGTGGATACGATCAGATTAGGATTATAGAATGGGATGGATGGAAGACAACCTTCAAAACAAATCATGGATTTGTATGAATGGTAAATGATGCATTTGGTATCACTACTGCCCTAGCACTTTCATGAGGTTGATGAATGAGGTTTTGAAGGAATTTACTCATAAGTTTACCATTGTATATTTAGATGATATCTTGGTATACAATTAGACAAAGGAGGAGCATTTGAGACATCTCAGGTTAGTCTTAAGAACCTTCCAACAAGAGACATTATTTATTAATTTGAATAAATGCAATTTTTATGAAGAAGGAATTGGTATACTTGGGTTTTGTGATTTTTGAACACGAATGAGGAGAAATTTAAAACAATTATTATTTGGCATGTTCTGAAGAATGTCTTTAAGGTGAGAAGTTTTCATGGTCTAACAAGTTTTTATATAAATTTTATTAAGAACTTTAGTAGCATGTGTGCTCCTATTGTAAAGACCATAAAAAAAGTAAACAACCATTCAAATTGACAATAACAACTCATAGGAATTTTAAATCGTCGAAACAAAATATAACATAACAACCTATCTTAGCTTACTAGACTTTAATAAAAATTTCCAAGTTGTGGTAGATGCGAGTGGAGTTGCTATTGGAACTGTTTTAATTCAAGAGGGAAGAATGACTGCCTATTTTAGTGAGATTGAATGAAGCAAAATAGAAATAATCCTCTTATGACAAGGAATTATATACCATATTTCAAGTATTAAAGAATTGGAGACAATATCTTATGCCCAAGGAGTTTGTTTTGTAAACTAACAATTGTGCTTTGCAATTTATCAAGAATCAACCAAAATTGAACCAAAGACATACTAAGTGGGTAGAATATTTGCAAAATTTCACTTTTGTAATTAAGCACACAAGTGATTCATTAAATAAGGTAGTTAATGCAGTAAGTAGAATTAATTTAGTTCTACATGAATTTCAAGTTAAAGTTTTGGGATTTTATAGGCTAAAGGAGATGTACAAAGATGATGCATATTTTAAGGATGGCTATGCAACATGTGAGAATCAAGTTAGCATGAACATAACTTAGTGGTTTAGTTATATGATTCAAGAAGGATTGTTGTTCAAGGACAATAATTTTTGCATACCAAAATGCTCGATTAGGGACAATTTGGTAAAGGAAATGCACAATGAAGGGCTATTTGAAAACTTTGGATAGGGTAAAACATTTGCTTTGTTGAATGTTTTATTTATGTATTTTTGAATAGGTATGCAAGATAATGTAAATTTGTTGAAAGGTACAAAGTATTGTAGAAATTCCCACCTGTAGTTCACCTAATAATGCAATATATTAAAGCAAAATACTTGATCTACTTCTACAAACAATTATGTGGAAGCTTAATCGAATTGAGCAACATTAATAAGAACACATATCACTGATAAGAAGAAATCAATCACACATAACATAGAAAATATAACCAGGGGAAAGCAACTGCCTAAAACCCCAAATCTGTATTATCGTACAAGTGGAAATATTGTCCAAGGTACAAAAAGAATCAGCTCAAAAGCTTTCTTGCTCTCTCTGTAATCAAACAATGAAGCTCATAGACATAATAGACAAGTATATATCCTCATCAAGTCCTCCAAGCCCCTATTTCTTTGCACAATTTTACTTGGGGTCCAGTGAAGCCACATGTGTGAATTGGCCCCATCACACTCACTGAACAAGAAGAAGTAACAACGCAATTCTCTTGAATAGAAATGCTTCTGCATGCAAGGAATATTCACCAAGGAATATCCTAGCAACTGACAGTACATTGCCCCTCCATCTGATCTCAACTGGGTCTCTGTCTGAATTGACATGCATGAGTTATGTATGAGAGAATATTCAGTTATATGAAGAACAACAGTTATATGCAAGCATGCATTAACTAACTGAATTTAACTGAAGGATAAATTCCTCAATTAATGGAGAAACTGTTGCATGCCCCCACATAGGCTTCAGGTTTGATTTTCCTTAACTAATTAACTCAAGATGAATTAATTAATTAATTTTCAAACTGTTGTTAATATCAAATTCGAATTTTACTTCCTATTATAGTTTAGGGACTGACTAAAATAGGAAGGGATCCCGAAATGTTATTTTTAGCAGTTTCACTTTTCATTCATTGTAGCTAAGTTCAACACCGGATGAAACTGCTATTTATAGTAGTGCTATTTTTAGCATTTCTTGTTGCTATCTTCAACACTCCCTCTTAAGAAAGGGATTATCAGTAACCCCAATCCTCTCTCTATGGAACTCGAACTTGCATTTTGACAATGCCTTTGTCAAAATATCTGCATCCTGTTCCTCGATCGAAACATACAACAATAACATGATCCTCTTGACCATACAATCTCGAAGATGATGATACCGAATATCTATGTACTTGGACCTGTCATGAAAAACTGGATTCTTAGAGAGTTTGATGCAACTCTGATTATCATAGTAGATCACTGTAGGATCCATCCTCTAACCAAACAATCCCACTAGAATCTTCCGCATCCAAATGGCCTCACATGCAGCTTGACTAGTAGCCATGTATTCAGCCTCTGCTGAGCTAAGTGCAATTGATCTCTGTTTCCTGCTGTACCAGGAAACTGCTTCTGAACCAAGGTTGAAGATTCCTCCAGAAGTGCTCTTCCTGTCTGATGGACTCCCTGCCCAATCTGCATTTGTGAAGCCCTGAAGCCTCACTCCCTCTGCCTGTCTGTACCATAATCCAAATTGAGATGTGCCTCTGAGGTATCTCAGCACATGCTTTGCTGCCTTCCAAAGTAGCTTGGTAGGCTGAACCATAGCTTGACTCAGTTGGTTCACCGCAAAGCACAAGTCGGGTCATGTGTTCGCCAGATACATAAGTGAACTCACCAGCTACTAATAAACAATAGCAGCTACTACCTCACCTAAAGTAGCATCCTCCTTCCTCCAGTTCTCAGCTAGAGGAGTCTGCATGGGTTTGCACTTCTCTATGTGAAAGTGCCTGAGTATCTCATTGGCATACTTGCCTTGAGACACAAATACTTCCCCATCTTTCTGCCACACCTTCATGCCTAGAAAGTAGTGCATAAGGCCCATGTCCTTCATCTCTAACTCTCTTGCAAGGTCCTCCTTGCAAGATTGTATCAGCTGATCATCACCTGTCAAAATAAGATCATCGACATAAAGTACAATGATCAATGGCTTACCTTCTATCATGATGTGGTAAAGGTTCGCATCTGCTTCACTCTTGGTGAAGCCCAACCCGGTGAAATAGCTATCAATCTTAGTGAACCAAGCACGGGGTGCTTACTTCAGCCCATATAGAGCCCTCTTGAGTCTACACACATGCGACTGACTGTCGAAGGTTTCAAAACCTTCTGGCTACTCAATGTACACCTCCTCCTCAATCGTCCCATTGAGGAATGTTGTCTTCACATCCATCTGGTGGATCTTCCACCCCATCTGAGCTAATAACACCAATATCGATCTAATCGATGAGTACCTTGCTACAGGAGAAAAAGTCTCATTGTAGTCGATTCCCTCAACCTATGAGAAACCTCGGGCAACAAATCTTGCCTTGTGTTTCTCAACACTACCATTAGCTGCCTGCTTTACCTTGTAAAGCCATATGGAACTCACCATTTACTTGTCCTAAGGTCTTGGGACAACATCCCAAACACAGTTCCGTATGATGGAGTCATACTCCTCCACCATTGCATCAACCCACACTGGTTGCTGCACTGCCTCCTCGAATGAAGAAGGCTCGGAATCTACACACTCCCCAACCAGGGCCATGTAACCAGTGTACCGCTCTAGCAACCTCCTCTGTCTGAGCTGAGAAGATGGCTATCCCACATTCTCCCACACATCCAACATCAACTTGTCAGCTTCCCTTGAGCATTTCCACCCATCTCTAGAAGTCTCAGCATGAGTGGATGTCTCCACTCCCAGATCCTCTACATGCGGCTGCTCCGCATCAGTCTGAGGGTCCTCAGCCTTAGGAACTGAAAGTTCCTCATCTGCATGCAACTCAAGCTCCCACTTAAGTGATAAGCGCATGGATTTCTGCTTGTCGAACTTCAGAACCCTGTGTACCACAGTCCTCTGAGTGGAAGGAAGGTACACCCGATAGTTGTGGGGTGTATCCATGTACCCCACAAGTATTCCCAACTCAGCTGTTAGGTATAGCTTCTTACTAGCATCTTTGGTCACATGACAATAAACTAATGATCCAAAGATTTGGAAGTGATTTACATAAGGTCGCTTCCAAGAATAGGCCTCCATAGGTGTCTTCATCCCCAGTATATGGTGCAGGCTTCTGTTCTGCAAGTATACTGCTGTATTGCATGCCTCAATGTACAAATGCAGTGGTAGGCTTTGGTCATGCAACATCACTCGAGCTGCTCCCACAATCGATCTGTTCTTCCTTTCTACCACCCCATTCTGCTATGGGTTATGGGGTACCGTCAATTCCTGTTTAATTCCTTTTGAAGCACAAAAGTCCTTAAACTGTCGAGACATACTCTCCACCATTGTCACTACGCAAGGCTTTTATTTTCTTTCCTGATTCTTTCTTTGCCAAGGCTTTAAACTCACAAAACCTCAAGAATGTCTAATCCTTCTTTTGCATAAAGTAGATCCAACATCTACGAGAAAAATCATAAATAAAAATAACATAGTACCTTTGTTTATCGATTGAGGCTGTAGAGAAAGGTCCACAAACATCTAAGTGAACTCACTCTAGGATTGATCCAGCTCTACTGTCTTGATCCGGAAAGGAAGATTTCACATACTTACCCAAGGTACAAACTTTGCATGTACTCATCTGCTCAAGTTTTCCCTTGGGTAATCCGATAGAGATCTGCTGCATGATCTTCAGGGCTCCATGGTGCAGGTGGCCCAGTCTTCTATGCCATAGCTCACCAACATCTTGGCTCTGCACCAACTCTGCTTTGGAACTCAAAGCAACACAGTCATCTACCTCTAGCTTGTAGAGATTCTTGACTTGAATCCCTATGCGCTTTGTCTATCCAGTGCCGATATGCCTCAGGAATACCTTTCCTTTGCTAAAGACTACATCATAGCCTTTATCTTCTAGCACAGAAATGGACACAAGATTCTTCTTCAGACCTGGTACATACTTTACATCAGTCAGGGTGAGGGGAAATCCATGCTCCCTCTAAAACACAATCGTACCTTCACCTGAGACACAGTACTTTCCATAATTGGCCATCTCGATCCGCATCTGGAGATCTTTCTCCTCCAGGGTACTGAAGATATTCTTGTCACCTAACATGTGGAAAGAGGTTCCATTGTCTAGGTACCAAACACATCCCACCATGTATGAAGCCATGCATGCGATAAGAGGGAAATCTAGCTCAAACTATGAGGCCAGTGCCTCACCATTAGATCCCTTTGAGGAACCTTTATTGGATTTCTTCTGTGGACAATTAGTAGCATAATGGACCACTTCATGACAATGAAAGAATCTCACTTTCGATTTGTCAAACTTCTTCCCACCATGGGAAGAACCAGATTTGGATTGGGATGCCTTCCCTTTCCCCTTCCTTGCCTTACTCACTAAGGCTAGATTTTCCTCATCATCTTGCTTCGATGAGGATCCATCTCTGGTGCTTCTTCGTATCTCCTCCTGCATCAGATCCGACCAAATTCTTTCCCAATCTGGCAATTTTTCTCTTCCATTAACCGATTCCTGGTAGCTATGCCAGCCCTTAGGAAGACCAAGGAGTGCAAGACTCACCATGTCATCATCTGCTGTCGCGATCCCTACACTTCCAAGCTCATCCTTGCAGGTGGTGATCTTGTTCCGATATGTAGAGATCGTGTCGCCCTTTTCACACTTGATCTTACGAAGCTTGTCTTTCAGTGCCAACTTCCTCTGATCACTATTATTCTGATATAGATCTTTCAATGTTTTCCACATTGAAAACGGGGTCTCCTTCCCATGGAGACTCGAGACTATGTGGTCTCAAACTCCCTCTAGAAGGATTCTCCTTGCTCTAGCCACACACTTTTTCCATTTTGCCAATTGAGTAGCATCAGTCGGCTTGGGGACTTCTTGATCAATGAAGTCCTTTAGACCGTTATCTTCTAATACTGCCTCCATGCGCTCCTTCGAGGCTATATAATTTGAATTTCCATTAAGGGCATATTCGAGTCTTAAACCACTGAACGCCATAGGTGAAATAGAGATGTGATAATAACTCAATTTCAATATTCAGAACCCAAAATTTGAACTTCTCCTTCTTGTATACTATTCTTCCTTGATCACCTTTGTTTTGATACCATGTAGAAATTCCCACATGTAGATCACCTGATAATGCAATATACTAAAGCAAAATACTTGATCTACTTCTACAAACAATTATGCGGAAGCTTAATCGAATTGAGCAACATTAATAAGAACACATATAATTGATAAGAAGAAATCAATCACACATAACACAGTAGATATAACCAAGGGAAAGCAAATGCCTAAAACCCCAACTCTGTATTATCATACAAGTGGAAATCTTGTCCAAGTTACAAAAAGAATCAACTCAAAAGCTTTCCTGCTCTGTCTGTAATCAAACAATGAAGCTTATAGACATAATAGACAAGTATATATCCTCATCAAGTCCTCCAAGCCCCTATTTCTTTGCGCAATTTTTCTTGGGGTCCAGTGAAGCCACATGTGTAAATTGGCCCCATCACACTCACTGAACAAGAAGAAGTAACAACACAATTATCTTGGATAGAAATACTTTTGCATGCAAGGAATATTTACCAAGGAATATCCTAGCAACTGACACTACATTGTCCCTCCATTTGATCTCAACTAGGTCTCTGTCTAAACTGACATGCATGAGTAATATATGAGAGAATATTCATTTATCTGAAGAGCAACAATTATATGCAAGCAAGCATTAACTAACTGAACTTACTTAATTTAAACAAACTGTTTAAATCAATCTAACTGGACTTAACTTAGTTAACTGAGCCAACTAATTACTACTCAAAATAGAACTCAACCTTATCTCTTTAACTAAAGGATAAATTCCTCAATTAATGGAGAAACTGTTGCATGTCCCCACATAGACTTCAAGTTTGATTTTCCTTAACTAATTAACTCAAGATGAATTAATTAATTAATTTTCAAACTGCTGTTAATATAAAAGTCGAATTTTACTTCCTATTATAGTTTAGGGACTGACTAAAATAGGAAGGGATCCTGAAATACTATTTTTAGAAAATCTATTTTTAGCACTTTCACTTTTCATCCATTGTAGCTAAGTTCAACACTAGATGAAACTGCTATTTATAGCAGTGCTATTTTTAGCATTTTCTATTTTTAGCATTTCTTGTTGCTATCTTCAACAAGTATGTCAACATGCTAAAGGAAGGAGTCAGAATATAGGTTTATATCAGCCATTTCCAATTCCAAACAAACTGTGGGATTGGTAAGTATGGATTTTGTTTTGGGGTTGCCTCAAAATCAAATAGGTAATGATTTGATTTATGTTGTTGTGAACATATTTTCCAAGATGGCACATTTCATAGCTTGTATAAAGACTAGTGACACAACCAATGTTGCTAATTTATTATTTAAAGAAATTGTGAGGTTGCATGCTTTACCAAAAAGTATTATTTCAGATAGATATATAAGATTTGTAGGTCACTTTTGGAGAACATTGTGGAATAAACTAGACACTAACTTGAATTTCAATGCACCATATCACCCACAGAAAAATGGGCAAACAAAGGCAATAAATAGGAGCTTAGGAAATATCTTGAGAAGTTTGGTGAGTGAACATCCTAAAAAATGGGATCAAGTACTTGCTCAAGGTGAATTCACTTATAAAGATTCACCCAATAGAAGTACAAATATTAGTCCATTTCAGATAGTATATGGAATGCATTCGTGAGGAATTTATAAATTGAGAAATTTGGGAAAGCAAGAATTAAGGAGTGTTGATGGTGAAGGCTTTGCAACGACCATGTAAGAGTTCCAAGAAAGAGTTAAACAACAATTGCAAGAGAAGAAAAATAAGTATAAACAAAGAACTTATATGAGAAGAACACAAATGGATTTTGAAGTTGGTGATTTAGTGATGGCATATCTCAGAAAGGAAATATTTCTTACAGGAACATACAATAAATTAAAAGTTAGGAAAATTAGTCCATGTAATATTGTATGAAAATTTTATTCTAATTCTTATGAGTTAGAACTCCCAAGTGATATTGGGATTTATCTGATCTTCAATGTTGCAAATTCGTAACCCTTTAACATGACAAAGAGTGTTACATTAGATGAACTTGTAGGTGATGGAGATCAAGCTAATGGATGGAAGAAACAACTACCAAGAGCAGTTTAGAAATAGATTTAAGCGACGTTGGATCAATGGGTAACCAAGAGAACCATAGGTAAGTAATACTTCCAATATTTGGTCAAATGGAAGAACCGACCAACCCAAGATGCCACTTGGATGATAATAGCATAAATATCGAAGTACAACATGAATGTTGAATACCTCTTGAATACTTCTTTTCATCCTCGAGAGTTTTATGTAGGAGCATCTACTAGTCAAAATCAGTATTGACCTTATTAGGTCAAAACTCATTTACTAAAGGAAGTTGGGTTAATTTATTTAATTTGCTATATTTTCCTAAATACATTTTAGAAGTTATCTATGTTGTTATGAAGTTGGATGAGTGTCTTTTAATTGCTGTATAAAGGGACAAACTTAGCCAAATTAAGGACATATTAGATAATCTAGCAAAACAACTTGAGTTTGTTGAGTTGAATACGAGAGTTTTATGTAATAGATTTCAATGAAATTAAAGAATTAGAGGGAATTAGAGAAACAATATATATTTTTTTTAGTTTGAGAGTGGGTGAGTATGTGGAAAGAAGAAGACTATGCATAGTGTTGTTTGATTTGTAATCTCATTTTGGATTCAATATATATATATATATATATATATATATATATAATATATATATATATATATATATATATATATATATATATATATATTATATATATATATATATATATTATATATATAATATATATATATGTCATTTGTGTGATTCCCTATATGTTTGTGATGATCATGATTGCCCAAGTATAAATAAGTTGAATTCTCTTTATCTGTTACAAGAAGAGTCAAGCGTTGTAGGTGTACTTTTCTAGGCTCACAATTAAAGTGATAATCCATCGTTGAATTGGAGTTTCATCATCAGAGTCCATGGTGTAGCCCATCAAGTTTTACAAGAGTCAACTAGATCCATTCCTCAGAGGAAAATTGGTTCATAAGATTCCTGGTTCGAATCCTAGCAACATCACTCAACGACTGAGAGGTATATAGATTGAAAACCATATGGATCTACTAAAGCTCGAGTGTTGAAGTTGACCACAAATATTCGGATAGAAATTTATAAGCCAAGCAAAAGAGAATATTCTGGTGTGGACGCTGCCATCAGAGTGACATCAATTTGAAATCATTTTTGTTTCTTATATTTATGCCCTTTGAAATAACTCTCATAAAAATTATAGCAAAGGTTGAGGTATTTTTGTTTGACTTTTTCTTCCTCAATCAACTTGCATTCCTAGAAGGATTGAGAGTGGGAGGGGATAAGTGGTGCAAGCAAAAAAGGGGGGCGTGGATGGAGAATAATGCTTTATGTTTCAAAATGAGCATAGATGGATTTGACACATTGGGTCCAAGCAATATACCTCTAACAAGAGTTCTTATCCCATTTCCACCACTATTAACATTCCCTATCCAAGTATAATGCACCCACTCCAAGTTTCATCAATCCATTAGTGATAGCTTCGACAAAAAAACAATGTTCAATTTGAGGAACCTAACCTATGGGATCTAAACCATCAAACTTGTTGAAATCTACTTTGTGACATATTGACATATTTTCCACATATGATTACCTTGAAAGGGTGTCTGATTGGTGTTGTTGTCCTAAAAGATTTGTCTATCATGATATTCTTCATTTGAAAAGGATTCCCCACCAGCTGGATCCATGGATTGCTCTAGCTGTTTGGTCCCATTGGGTATGGAGTTGGATAACAATGGATCAATATTACTTTCAAAGGATTTTATATAATTAAATTGTTTGTTAATAGTTTTGTTTATCTTAAAAACCATGGAATCAAAATGCTTGAATTAGTTGTCCATATGAGTGAATTTGTCCTCCATCACTAAAATCTATTGAGTATGGGTTATGGGACCACTTACAACCATCAAAAGGGTTACCTTAGATTTATCTCAATACAATCAAAGGGCACAAGAGGACTCTTTTGAGATGTGATCAATAAATTGTATTCTTATAGCTTATCCATTTCAATGACATGCATTCTCAAAAAACTTAAAATTTGTCGCAATTCCTACATATAATTTGAAGACTAAGGCACAATATAAGATCATAAACTAACTTTGCTTTCTTGTTCTCAAATATTTCTACAATGCATGACATGAATGTTAGAGTAACTTAAATCAATGGCTAATTGTTGGCTTGGATATGTATCCACTTCTAATTTCTCTATGTTAATAGCCAAATCTTAATTTATTCCAATCACCACTAGCAAACATACAAAAAATCAAGTCAATATATTGAAAAAACATTAAAATTGATGAGAGGAAAATGGAATAAGAAAAGGATTTCACTACTACATATAGTAATAAATTTCAATGAAATAGCACGACGGTTCAGCTAAAAGTGGTTGTACCATAAAAAATATAAGAATGAATGACACTTTTTTTTTAGCCCGCGTTCGTCGGTATTACGATGACTTGTCTCCATATTGTCATAAATACGACGATATTCTCCATATATTCGTAAGGAAAATCTTATCCGATGGTCCTCATAATACTAATGAAAATCCCCATTTTTGACCAATCACGTTTATCTGTTGAGCTATTAATGTAATCGTGGGTTACTTTTTGACTAGTCAACTTTGACTTGGTCAACTATCATAAGAATTTCGACGATATGTAAATTTAGAAATATGTTTCTTTTAAGAGACATTGTGACATCTTCGTTATAACTACAATGATTCTAAAAGGTTATAAGGCCTTTTTGTTGAGCAAAAAAACACACACACACACACACACACACACACATATATATATATATATATATATTGCATTATAAAATATAATAGATTTAGTACACTACTCAATTTTATAATATAACCATTACAGAACTTTTTTGTGTGGAGGAATGTTAACAAATATTAGTAGGGGGAAAAATCAAGGGGATAATGGGAGATGGTATTGCCCTTGCACTAAATGCGGAGGATTATGTCATGTAAGAGTTTTAAAAGAGACAACTAAAAGACATTGTAGGAAACATGGGCACATTGAAGGCGGACCGAAGGAATATCATCCCTTGGTACGCTGTATATTCATTATTTATTGTATTTGTAAAATTTTATATTGTAATAATATTTGTTATGCAGACTAATTTTGCACAATTGTTTGTAATTATAAAGTCAAACTGGCCTCCTAGCTGGTGTCTGAATGCCCCAAGTAGTAGTGTAAATGATGTTGTACAATCCGAGGAACATGGAGCAAATATTAAAGATCAAGTTAATGATCATACGGAAGAAGATGACAATAACAACATGGTTTAAGATAATGGGACAAATGAATTGATCTAAGACTTGTTTGCTCAACTAGTCAATGATAGGGATGAGGACAATGATGATAATATTCTTGATGAACCTCTGCTAGAAAAGGAAATGACACCACTTTATGAAGGCTCAAGAGAAAATCTTCTCTCTGCTACATTATTGTTGGTGAACTTAAAGGTTTTGAATGGTTTGTCAAACACTTCTATGACACAAATCCTAAGGCATGTAATATGTTTTGTCGCATATTATATATAAAGGTTGATTTTTTTTCTCCCTTTTTTGTGTTAATTAATGTGTAAAATAAGAATGGAATATTATGATGAATATTCTTTACACTAACTAGTGTTTTTTTATGTTTTAGATTGTTAGGTGAAATTCTATTACCATCGTCAAATATGTTACCTCTCACATATCAAGATTTATATGCCATTATGAAATGAATTAGAATGGAGGATCAAAATATAGATGCATGTCCTAATGATAAAATGATATATTATGGAAAATATGCATTGAAAACAAATTCCCTGCAATGTTAGAACAATAGATATCGAATAGATCAAATAACAAAAATGGTGCGTCAAAAGGTTCTTCATCATATTCCCATAATTCCACGTTTGCAACGACTGTTCAAGTGTGAAAGCATAACACAATTTATGGATTACCATGCACATAAGAGAAGTGGGGATGGTGGTCTTCAAATGCCTGGAGATGGTTATGCATTTAGGGAAATTGAGGAAAAATGGCCACATTTTAAGGATGAACCTTGTAATTTTGGGCTTTCATTGGTTGTTAACGGTGTTATCCATTTAGACAACTCAAATATATTGTCAATGTGGCTAATTTTTGTTATCAACAATAACCTTCCTCTTTGGATGTCAATAAAGAGGGAACACATAAAGTTGACAATGATTGTTCTAGGTATTTGTTTACATTAATTTTTTGAATGCAACTTTTTTGTTTGTCTTGTTTTTTGCATAATATATTATATTTGTTTATTACGTATCTATATACCTATCATGGTAGTAATTATCTATAATTTCAAACAAATAGGTAAGTAAAAAGATAAAGATATGAATGTATATATCGAGCCTCTTATCGAAGGGTTACTAAACTTATGGGCCAACATCACTATGTATAACAACTATGAACCAATAAGGCAGAGGTAATTTCAATTCCATCGAATACTTGTATGGAAAATTCATGATGCCTAAGGGCTAACACAATTTTGTGGTATGTAATGTTCCAATATTTCACTTTAATAGTATATACTTATTTGAATATATCATGCATGTTTTTAAAATAATACCTTCATATAATTGGCATTAATCCATCTCTCGTAGGTCTTCAAACAAAGGGTAAATTTGCATGTCAAGTTTTTGTCCTAAGATGAAATCTTGTAGCTCGAAAAATTTAGGAAATGAGGTGTTTTATGAGTATAGGCACTTCCTCTCTAAGAATCATAGGTATCACACTACTAAAAAACATCTTCTCAATGGGAAAGAAGATACTAGATTAAAACCACGAAGAAGGGAACCTCATCTATGGAAGTTGGAATATAATTGAAATCATCAAGGTATGCAATTTGTTTATGTATCATGTATGTAATGTTCTGAATTTTTATTTTTATAGAATTTATTTTACCATATTTCATAATTATTGTTGCGATTTCTTCCATGCTTCATCATGAAGATCGTGAAGGTATCAATAATGGGATTCCATAAGGAATGAAAAGTTATCCCACTCAATTCATGCGTTGCCCTAATATTAGGATCTAAGAATAGTTCATTTGTTTGATATAATGCATATAGAGAAGAATGTGATGGAAACGTAATGGTGAATCATAGATGGTAGGAAGGATAAAGAAAAAACTGTCAAAATTTTTAATGACATACAAGAAGCCAATCATGCAGTGCAAAGTGGGATATGATCAAATAACGATGGAGACTGAAATATCCTTCCATGGTTATTAACAAATATTCAACAAAGAAATGATGTAAAAGAGGTCATTCAAAGAACTAAATTTCCCACACACTTTTCTTCAAACATAAATAATATCTTAACAAAGAAAGGTGAATTTGGCGGGGTAAAAGCACATGATTGGAATGCCTTCTTTAAGGTTATACCTAATATATATATATATATATATAATATATATATATATATATATAATATATATATATATATAGTTTTTTTCGTCTACTTTGGATTAAACAAATAATGATTCATTTTTATTTTTATAGTATGTTCTACCTCTCTCTCCCCCAAACGACTTCTACAACAACATTAAACAACTTATATGTGATCTTGGAAAATACACGAGGTAAGTAGTGATTTATATGCAAAGTGTTTTTTCAATTTGTTGTTCAATTTAATGACATGTGTTTTGTTGAAACATGTTATTTCTTGCATCATCTATAGATAGTTGTCATTGAAAGAAATCCATAAAGAAGATATAAAGTATTGGAAGAGAGAAATTCCTCGGCTAATGTGTGAAATGAAAAAGTATCTACCTTGTTCATTTTTCAATGCATAAGAACAATACCTCATACACCAAGTTGAGGAGATTGAATTGTGTGGACCTCTACACACAAGGTCAATGTGGATGATGGAGAGGCACTCAAAATCATTGAAGGATTTTGTTAAACAAAGAACACATCCCGAGGGTTCTATGGTGGAGGGATATATGGTATATCAATCCATGGTGTATATTAGTTAGTATCTACCTAATTTAGTAGCAAATATGCATATGGATCGCTTTTGGGATGTCAACTCCAACAAAAAAATTGAAGGGGCGCACCTATTGGGGAAAGGTAGAATAAGAAAAGTAAGAGGTAATTAAATATTTAATGTGGAGATTTATAATACATATAACTTTTCATTTTTGTTTATATCATATTTTTTTAATTATCATTCTTTCATCAATTATTAATATTGACCATGGTAAATAATATTTATTATTGAATTATGATTTTTCTAATAAAGTTGGTCGAGAGTGGGATGCACTACATATGTATTTGCAAACAATCTTGACTGGATGAAGGTATGGATTGAAATATGTATACATCGTGATGGTAGATTATCATGGGAAGGGGTTCTACATTGGTTATAGAAACTCATCGTAAAGGACATACCAATCTTAAGTGAAGGGCAATTGATTTATGTTGGGAATAATACTAGGGGGGTGAATCAATATTAGTCAAATCAATAACTTTTTCTTTTCATACTCAAATTTATATACGCTACTTCAATGAAGGTAACTTGCGTGTACACACAACTGTCTTTAAAGCAACCAACATATATCCAACAAACCTACGATTCAGTTAATTCATCATATGTTGATCTTTAATTAGTGCATCAATACTTCATTAAGCATATAAACAATAAATGTGCAGTAATAACATAATAAACCATCACACATAAGCAACACACATGAACACCAATATTTAAGGTGGAAACCCAATGCGGGAAAAAAACCACTTGCTGTTGTCTTCTTTTAATATAAGAAAAACTTATTTACAATCTTGTACTAGTGCAGACTCATACCAGTATGTAGGCATCCACCTGCAGAAGGCTACAACCTTCTCTCGTTCTCTAGCTTCTACTAGAAGGGAGCTACAACCCCCTAGCTCTTGTACTAGCCAATCCGTTTACTAGTACATAGGCACTGATCTATAGAAGGCTCCAACCTTCACTTGTCTTCCAGCTGCTACTGGAAGGGAGCTCCAACCCCCTGGCTCTTGTACTAGATGATCCATTTACTAGTACGTAGGTTCCGGCCTAAAGAAGGCTCCAACCTTCACTCGTTTTCCAACTACTATTGGAAGGGAGCTCCAACCCCCTGGCTCTTGTACTGGCTGATATGTTTACTAGTACATAAGTTCCGGCCTACATAAGGCTACGACCTTCTCTCTTCCTCCAAGGACCATGTTTCATAAATTTTTAGACTAGATACTCCTGGAACACAACACCACAATCTGAAGGCCTCGTTTCATCAAATTTTCATATTGGATCCATCAGTAAAATTGAAGCTCAAAATCAATCACCACTGCAATACAACCATCAAATACATTTGCATCAACCAATCACTGAAACTAAATCATCAATATCTAAATCAACCACAACTGAATCAATCAATCACTAAAAACCCATCATCATTGAAGAAAATCACCATCAATCAATCTGAACATTCAAAACATTGTCACTAGAACACAAAGTAGAACCCAGAACTCTGCATCAACAACCAAAACCAACTGCAACTTCAAATATCATATTTCATAATGTATACTCTACCTTGATGTGCCGAACCAACGTGTATGCGTGCTTTTATCAAAGTGAACCAGCGTACATATATGCAAATACTAACTTAAAACATCACAACTATTCTATACTTCAGTCATACTGAGATCATAACATTCAAAGTGTAAATCATGCGTTAGCATTCAGATCTAGACTATTCATGATCATACCACATAATGATAATTCATTTTAGGTCTTATGATCCTGATCCATCATTAGATCTCATCCCTCATCAACCACTAAGGTTCATCCTTAGTTCAGATCAAGCAAAGCACCAGAAATCCATAACATGCATATTTGCTTGATCTTACTCTTCATAAGATATTCATTACTTGCACCATTTGGCATAATGATCTTCTCGTCCTTACATAGTTTTAGGCCTTTCTTAATACCTTAGACCAAAACCACTTAGGACCAATACCTCGGACCAAATAACCTCGGACCAATACATTGGACCAAAACCTCGGAATAAATACCTTAGACCAATACCTTAGAATAAAACCTTGATTTTCCATCCTATACACGCTTTTCCTTTTGTGAAAGTGCGTGCATACGTATACGCTCCTTTTGTTCTATTAACCCGTAGTATACACTACTTGGACAAGGTGAACCAATGTATACTTCTTAAACCATTCTCTTTCTTCAACTTCTTGATTATGATATGTAGTCCTTTGTTCCTTCATCCTATTCTTTTGTACCATTACTTTGTTCCCTCTGAATAGACCTGTTATAATGTGATTTTCCATATTACTTCTGAAATGATTCCTTTTAACTGCCCTGCATTTTGTCACATTTGTAAACACAACTGCCATGCATTCTGTCAAATTTGATAACTCTCCTGTAGAGTCATCTAGTTACGTAGATTCATCTAGTTTCCATATACAAGTGAGTTGTTCTGCTACAAGTGGGTTTCCATCAAGTACAACACATGCATCATAATGCCAAAAATCCCCCCCTTTGGACTTGATGGCAACCATGTTGGTGTTGATTACTCCAAGCTATTGAACCTATTAGAGATATCAAGCAACACCAAAATAATTCCCCCCCTTTGACATTAAGGACAAAGGGCAGACCAAGATATTCTCCCCTTTTGAGATCAAGGGCAAAGGGATGACCAAAATGAAGAATTTCTTATTCGAACAACTAAATATGAACATTGATCATGCTCCCCCTCAGCACATGATGAATTCTCTGATTAAACTCCCCCTTTGTACATGCTGAGATGCCCTAGACCGTCCATGCTCCCCTTGAGCACATGCAGAGTTTGCAAAAATATTTTCCAAAAGAATAACATGATTCTATAACTCAACTATGTGAGTATGGCCTTCCTATCACCAATGACTCATACATACATCAATCTCCCAACCAAGTGGGGATATACCAAATTTGACTCATCTACACAACCAAGTGGGGATATACCAATTGTTTATACATGATTGAGACATAACAATTATTACATCATCCTTCCCATGCATAGTGGGGGTACAAATTACATCATATGACCAAAAAGGACTCATTAAAAGAATATGACAGACAGATACATATTATGGGCCTTTATATGACCTTTACATCAAATGATATACATGACATTTATAACAAAGACCAAAGATCTAAACAAGACCATGATAGTCATCAACAACTATCATACACCATATATGATTTGCTCCATAAGCATCTGTCAACAACATCCATACCAATAACCCGTATATGTCCATCATCAGTTCCCAAGATATGACAATGTAAATATCATCAACTTGTGACAAAGTATGTCACATATAGATATCAACTCATCCTCTTGATATCATCAAGATCAACTTGCTCCGTTTCCTTAGTAGAAAGAGCCTTATCATAACCTTCCATGAATCAACTAAGCATATGTCATATCTCCAAGCAGTAAGACAAAATCATATCATATGTATGTGAAAACACCATAGTCATCATCATCAAGAACTGCATGATCTTTCCACAAGAGCCCTCAATATATCAACCATGTATCATCACTAGGGAACATCCCACATCTGATCAACATATGTGAGTATCAAACCTATCATCATAAAGTAAGAAGGCATCATCATTATGTGACTAAGTAAACCATGTCTCCGAATATCCATGTCTTCAAATCTCTACGTCTTCATGAGACCTGCAATTACATCATTCTCTTGGCCAACCAACAATATTTATCAATATGCAACTTAAGTAATCATCCATGTATCCAACATAATGTATATCCATCAAATAGATAACGATATGTATCTAGCAAACTATGAACTCATAGTCATTTGTCAAGCTTTCTTGATACCATCAACATCAACAATCCTCAACCATGTGAGAGCCAAGAAATATAGGAATCCTGCATCATAACTGCACCATATGAACTTTATGCATCTTTGAAGGCATGATGACAACAACATAAAAGAAATGAGTGGCTCATCATCAAATAATGTAGTTGTGTACTCAAGCTTTCCTTGTCCTTATGAACATCACCATGTAAATATATGTACCGTATGCATCATCAAAAAGTCATCCACAATCATCCATAAATCTGATCTGAATAACAACTATGTAACCCCAAGCAATACAAGTATCATCTGAAACTTCATCATAGGCAACTCATAACCGCAACATAACATGATGTATCATTTACATTGAAGCTCAAAATCAATCACCACTGCAATACAACCATCAAATACATCTGCATCAACCAATCACTGAAACTCAATCATCAATCTCTGAATCAACCACAACTGAATCAATCAATCATTGCAAACCCATCATCACTAAAGCAAATCACCATTAATCAATTTAAACATTCAGAACACTGTCACCATAACACAGTCACCAGAACATAAAGCAGAACCCAAAACTCTGCATCAACAACCAGAACCAACTGCAACTTCAAATATCATATTTCATAATGTATATGCTACTTTGATGTGCTGAACCAACGTGTATACGCACTTTTATCAAAGCGAAGCAGCGTAAAAATCTACAAATACTAACTTAAAACATCACAACTATTCCAGATTTCAGTCATACCCAGATCAGAACATTTATAGTGTAAATCATGTGTTAACATTCAGATCTAGACTATCCATGATTAGACCACATAATGATAATTCATTTAAGGTCTTATGATCTTGATCCATCATTAGATCTCAACCCTCAACCACTAAGGTTCATCCTTAGTTCAGATCAAGCAAAGCACCATAAACCCATAACATGCATATTTTCTTTTGATCTCACTCTTCATAAGATATTCATTATTTGCACCATTTGGCCTAATTATCTTCTCCTCCTTATATAGTTTTAGACCTTTCTCAATACCTTAGACCAAATACCTCAGACCAATACCTCGGACCAAATACCTCGGACCAATACCTTGGACCAAAACCTCAGACCAAATACCTCAAACCAATATCTTGGACCAAAACCTTGATTTTCCATCCCATACGCGCTTTTCCTTCTGTAAAAGTGCGTGCATACGTGTACGCTCCTTTTGTTTTGTTAACTTGCATGTATACGCTACTTGGACAAGATGAACCATCGTATACTTCTTAAACCATTCTCTTTCTTAATTTTCTTGATTTTGATCTATAGTCCTTTGTTCCTTCATCGTATTCTTTTGTACCATTATTTTGTTCCCTCTGAATAAACCTGTTATAATGTGCTTTTTCATATTACTTCTGAAATGATTCCTTTGAACTGCCCTGCATTTTGCCACATCTGTAAACACAACTGCCATGCATACTGTCACATCTGATATCTCTCTTGTAGAGTCATCTAGTTTCCATATACAAGTGAGTTGTTTTGCTACAAGTGGGTTTCCATCAAGTACAACACATGCATCATAATGCCAACAATTTAGTAAATTGTTTGAATGATAAACATGAAAACATGCATTTTCACCCTGTAATATTTTATTAAGTTATTTTATAAATTATTAATGTGACTGCAGGTGTTTTTTTCTAGAAACTTTCCAATTTAAATAAATATGTTTATTAGTTAACAATGCCTTTTGTTACGTGTTTCACATACCACAGTTGAAACATGTGGTACAATGACTATAAATTTTACATAAAAAGTTAGATGAAAAGAGGAAATCTTTTTAGCGTAGGATAACTGCAGTCTTCTAGGTCACTAATGTTTCCTCTACAAGTGAAACGCATCCATAAGTCTTTGAACATTGATACTATGAGTATCTGTATGACATACTTGAATGCGGCTTTAAATCCTTCAAATTGGTTATGTTCGATGTCAAATGGTGCATGCTATGAATTAATGAACATGATCATGATATAACTATTATTTATGATGATAACATATTTACCATGGTTAATACAAGGTCATTTGATCCAAGACCATATCACTATGTTCTTCCAAGTCAATACAAACAAGTGTTTTACTCAGATGTTCTAAGGTGACGGGGTTGGTCACATGTTGTTAGATATGATCCAAGTGGAAGGTCGCTAGAGAATAATGTAGTGGAAGAAGATGACATGGAAGAAGAAGATGTTGTAGAGGAGTAGTTACTTCATATGTTAGATGAAGACGTCAAAGAAGTTCAAGAATATGTCAATTGAGACAATGTTTTGGATGAAGATGATATTGTTAATGTATTACCAAATGAAGAACTTGAAGAAGTCGAACCAAACTTAGGAGACAATGTTCCTCATGATGATATATATGATGTGTTATGCAACCAACTCACAAAAAGATAGATCAAAGAATTAAAAAGTGTCATCTTCAATGGGGAAACCTCCTTTAAATTACATAAATGAATAATTCTTAGATGATACAAATTACAAGACATCCTTTATATATATAGGAGTCAAAGGGGTCACAATATAATTAGAGCCTACATAATAATAATAATAATAATAATAATAATGTAAGGGCACAACAATAACGATAGTGGGCTTCTATAGGGCACAAAAATAACAATATGGGGGTTACATGGGCACAATAATAACAATAAGGGGACTACACTAACAATAACCATAAGGAGGCTACACCAATATTATAGGGACCTAACATTCCCTTCTCCTTCAAAAAAGCGTTTCCCTCAATACTTGAGTAGTTCTGGATGCTTTTGTATAAAATTATCATCCTCCCATGTGGAACCTTCAGTGGCTAAGTTCTTCCACTTAATGAGATACTCTAAAATTGATCAATTTTGTAGCTGTTGGGTTCTTGTTTCCATGACTTCTTCAGGCTCAAATATGATTTTTACTTCTTTGTCAAGTTCCAGCAACACTGTTTGATTTGGAAGCTTGTCAATGATAACCTTCTTTAAGCATGAAACATGGAAAACAGGGTGTACTCGAGAAGATGCCATAGTAACAATCTTTTGTAACACCTTGTAAGGACAATAGTACGTGGGTGATAATTTATTATCCTTCTTATCTTTCTTGAGAGACATTTGCTTATATGGTTGTAGCTGTAAAAATACCAAATCACCTACATCGAAACTTCTTTCATTGCGATGCTGATTTGCCTGTTGTTTCATTCAATTATGCGCCATAATGAGGTTTTTTTAAGGGTGGTTCACAGACACTGAGGCCGCTACATGATGACACTCTTTCCTTTAGACTTGGGTAAACCTGTGATAAAATACATTGAGACCTCCTCCCAACGCCAACTTGGAATGGCTAAAGGCTGTAATAGACCTGGGGTCTTTATTGTATCAACTTTATTTTGTTTGCAAACCAAACATTCTGCCACAAACTTCTGGTTATCAGGTTTAAGGCCATCCCAAAAAAAGTTCCTTCTTGACCCTATGGTAATTTTTTAAAAATCTTGAGTTCGTTCCTAAGGGAGAGATGTTCAATTAAAAAAGAATATTTTGTTTGAGCTGGGAATTCTTACAAACATATAAGCGATCTTTGTACCATAATGAATCATTTTTCTAGCTAAATGTATCATATGTACTGAGATCTTGCTACAACATTTGAATGAGTGCCCACACCTCTTCATCAATCTTCCATTCACCCGTTTCTTCAGTTATCCACTCAGGTTGGATAATATAAATGGCATAAATCAATGCTTCCACATCATCATCCTTTTTTGAGAGTGCATCCGCAACAACATTTTGCTTCCCTTTTTGTAGAAGATTTCAAAGTCATAACCCAACATCTTTGTCACCCATTTTTGCTACTCTTTTGAAGATAATATTTGTTCCAAAAAGTATTTAAGGCTATCATGATATTTTCTTACCTTAATGGATTTAATTTTTTTAGGGTCTACCTTAACACCCTCACGAGATACTATATGACCCAAATATTCCACCTCCTGTAATCCAAAGTAGCATTTGGAGGTTTTTGCATATAATTATTTCTCCTCCAATAGTTTGAGCACCCTGTCAACATGATGAACATGATCCTTCTAAGACTTGTTGTAGATTAGTATATCATCAAAAAATACTAACACAAATTTTCTAAGGAAGGGTTTGAAAATGGAATTCATCAAACTTGAAATGTGGAAGGTGCATTAGTAAGGCCAAAAGGCATGACCAAAAATTCATAATGACCCTCATGTGTTCCAAATGCTATTTTTAGAATGTCTTCAGTCTTCATTCTAATTTGATGATATCCTGAATGAAGATCCAACTTGGTGAAGTAAATTGATCCATGTAATTCATACAACAATTCATTAATGACAGGAATGTGAAATTTATCTTTAATAGTGAGCTTGTTGAGCTCCCTATAATCCAAACACATACGCCATGATCCATCCTTCTTGTGCACCAATACTAACTTAGCAGAGAAAGAAATCTGACTAGGTTGAGTTATACCAGCCTCTAGCATTTTTGCAACCATACGTTCAATTTCACTCTTTTGGGCATAAGGATATATGTAAGGCTTGGTGTTTGGAGGAAAAATTCCTGGAATCAAAAGAATAACATGATCATGATCATGCATAGGTGGGAGGCCTTTGGGAGTCTCAAACACCTCGGAATGACTGCCCAAGGTTTTTTGGACATCTGGATAAATATATGATTTCAATGTTTGAACCTTTAGTGAGAATAATCGTGCAATTACGCCCCGTTTTTTTTTCTTTAGAAGGTTTGTCATGCCATTAGAGTTTATATATTTCTTGGTCTCCCTACAATACCCCTTAATTCAACCTCCTTTCCTTCCCAAAAAAAAATTCAAGAAAATTTCTCGAAAATTGAAAGTTATCATCCCCAAAGATTGGAACCATTGGACTTCTAGTACAACAGCAACACCACCCATTAAAATGGAAATAATTGGACTATTCAATACATATTTCCCCATGGTTAGCTTGATATTATGGCACTTTCTAGAGAAATTTAAAGTTTCTCCATTTGCAACCATCACTTGACACTCTGGTGCTGAATACATGAAGCAATTCAATTCCTTGGCTATCTTACAATTAATAAAATTGTGGGTACTACCCGAATCAATCAACACTATTACATTTTTATTGTTGATATATCCTTTTATCTTGAGAGTATGAGGAGTGGTAATTCATGCCAATGCATTACAAGATATGGTAGGATTCATTTCTTCTTTCTCTAGGGTTGGTTCCTGGTGCATATCCTCCTCTTTTGACGTTTCTTGTTCCTTTTCTCCCTCCTCTTCACAATCTCTGTAGAATAATTTATTCTTAGCACACTTATGACCTTTAGTGTATTTTATTCACAACTATAATAAATCCCTTTTTCTCTTTTTCCCTCCAATTGTTGTGGTGTCAACCTTGTAGGTTGTGGAAGACTAGGATCAACAACACTTCCATCTTTAGAGTTGTGAGCAATAGACTTCCTTGTTTCCATAATTTTGCTTTCAACTTTTCTTGCCACCCTGAATTCCTTCTCCAATGAATTAGGTTTCCAAAGGTGAACCTCATATTGGATGTTATCTTTTAAATTCCCTATGAAGACATCAATCCTATGCTCCTCTAGAATACTAGTTACCCTAATATTCAATTTTTGGAAGTCTTCAATATGCTCTGCCATTGAACCCCTTTGTTTGAGATTTATCAATTGGTTAAAGAAGGTGTTTCTCTTTGTATCTTCATAATGTGCTATCATTTCCTCCATAAAAATTGTCCAGGTGACAATTGTTTTATGAAAACAAAGCCTTATATACCATACAAATTGCTTGGGTTCTAAATATAAAGATGCGATGCATACCTTTTGTGAGGGTTGCACATCCTGTAGATCAAAATATTTCTCCATCTGTAGTATCCATGTTACTGGATCCTTTCAATCAAACTTCCTCATGTCTATGTTTGGAATGTGGTTTTTCCTTAAACCCTACATTGGAGTCTCTAAAATCATAATTCATATTCCTTTTGTCCTCATCATGATTTTCATGGATTACCTTGTCATCACCGAGAAGCCTTTCTTGCAACAACTTTGTCAACCTTCCAACTTGACATTCATCGCATCCATGTTTACTTTAAAAACCTCCATGTCATCTTTTATTTTTGATTTTAAACCATCCATGTCCCCTTTTATTTCATCTTTGGTTGCTCTTTGTGAGAGTGAAATTTGTTGCACTTGGTCTCGTAGTTTTGATATATGATGCTGCAATTATTCCTCTTCATGCATCATAGTAGAGCTCTCTGAAGGCTTATATATATATATATATATATATATTGGAAGAATTTCAAAACCCAATACTGATATATAATCTTCAATATACCCTTGGAATCACTTCAAACTGTTTTTTCAAACAAAAGTTATGTAATTAAAAAAAAATAGACACCTTTTTGTTGCTTTTAGGAGCTCGATCTTTAAAGGTTTGTAACCGTATAATTTCAGATTTCCAAGGTCTGAAATGGCTTCCTGTGGTATCCCTTCAAGTCATCTTTCCAATGCCACAAGTCATACCACAATTGGATTCTTGAAGGTAATGTTATGTCAAATCTCCCACAATGACCTGATTATGGATTGGTTCAGTAGAGTGAACTTGTACGTAATTCCATGTGTCACTGTTTCAACGTTCGACCTTGAAATTGATACAAAGGAAACTAAAGTCCTTTCTATTTTTGTCACATTTTACAAGATTCCAATCTGATTCTTGAAGATAAAGTTATGATGATTTTCCCTCGGTCCCTTGTTTTAGACTTAATTATGGAGCATGAAAAAACCCTAACTTCTCCAGACCATATCTCAGAAAATATAGCGAACCAAGATCTGAAATTCCGACACGAACCTAACTAAGATTTCATCTCCACATTGTCACAATTTCAGCTTTTTAAGGTTTGTACAAAAAAAGTTATAGCAAAAATTACAAGATGTCCAGTTTGAAGCAGTGAAACCCTATAAATCAAAGCTCTTATACCAAATGTTATGCAACCAGATCACAAAAAGATAGATCAACGACTTAAAAAGTATCCTCTTTGAGGAGGAAACCTCCTTTAAATTACATAAATGAACAATTCTTGGATGATACAAATACAAATGACAAGGACCTCCTTAGAATATATATATAATATATATATATATATATATATATAAATATATATAATATATATTATATATATATATATAAGTCTAAGGGATCATAATATAATCAAAGCCTACATACTAATAATAATGTAAGGGCACAACAATAACAATGGTGGGCTTCTATGGGGCACACCAATAACAATATGGGGGCTGCAAGGGCACAACAATAACAATAAGGGAGCCACACTAACAATAGCAATAAGGGGGCTACACTCGTATTATAGGGATCTAACATGATGATATGATTGGAAATGACGACATTTATGATGATGTTGATATGCCAATCCTTTCAACATCAATTTTGAAGTAGATGATACAAATGTTGACTTGGATGAAGAATAAGATTAATGGTATCAAAATGTTGAAATGTATGAGGTATGCTTTTATATGTTTTCAGTTGATTTGTCCTCTTTCATTTACCTTAAATTTTTGTTTTCTTAGTTTGTAGCTATGCTTGATTCTTACTATGTTTCTTTCAAATATTCTATAGTAGATAATTTGGGTATTGGGGAATTGAGAGAGACATGAGAGGTAAGGGGGGAGGAGGGGCCATATGAGCTTCCACCTTCACGTGGTTGGCCTTGTTCAATAGAAAATATATTATTCTTGAAACCAATAGAAGCTCATTGAGGTTTATACCATCATCTACAATTTTAACTTTGGTTTGTCTAACAATTAGTGGAAATTATGCTTTAATTAATTTACCCGACATAGAGGGGGTTGTGAATGGGCCAACGCTGATTTTTTTTTTTTCCAGTTTGTACTTGAATGCATTGAGATTTTAAATGATTATAGTATATGCATGTGTTGATGGTATGGGAGGGTTTCAAGAATCAAATACAACTCATACAAAGAATTCAAAAATCAAACAACAAAAATATAACATAAATGTCAAGGAGATGAAATTATTTATTATTTTTTAATGTCCTTACCATGGTATGTATTTAGCCCCGAGGGTTAGCTCAATTGGTCAAGCACCCATCGTCAAAGCACCTTAATTTTCTATTGAGAGGTCATAGGTTCAATTCTCTTGAGGCTCTTGGGGTTAGGTAAATTTTCAATTCACTTAACATTTAGAAATCATTGAAAATTATGATTTAATTAATAGATCCCGCATGGAGTGGGTTGTGAATGGGGCTAACATTGAATTTTTTCAGTTTGTGCTTGTATGCACTAAAATTTGACATGGTTATATTAGATGCAACCGTTGACGGTATGGGAGTGTTCCAACAGTCAAACATGACTCACATAAAGAATTCAACAAAATTATAACATCAATGCCAAGGAGATGAAATTATTTATTATTTGTTAGTGTCCTTATCATGGTATGTATTTAGCCTCGCGAGTTAGCTGAGTTGGTCAAGTACTCATAATCAAAACACTTTAATTTTCTATTAACAGGTCATGAGTTCAATTCTCTTAACACTCACGGGGTTAGATAAATGTTCAATTCACTTAAAATTTAGAAATATATGGAAATTATAGTTGTTATAAAGGAGATAGAATCGAAAAATCTAGGGACATGTTCAACGTCTCCATGCAATTGAAAAATGATTATTTCTTTATTTTTCAATGGCACGTTAATAAGAGATTCAAAGTGAATGTGTCAAATTATGCCGGGGTGGTTTGCAACTTGAGCGAGGATTGAAGTTGGCACTAGGGTTTTGCATTAGGGTTCCATGGCGGGACGCGCAGGGGGGAGTGCGACTCCCTCCTACAGTCAGGCAGTCATAGAGGGAGGCAAGGAAGTAGGAGGGAAGCACTTCAAAAAACCATCGGAAAATATTTCAGAAGTAAGAGGCAAGGAGACAGTTGGAAGAAATGAATTCTAGGAGCAGGAAGGAAATCAACAGGAAACAAGTAAAGAAAAGGAGAAGGGAGGTGGCTGCAGAAAAACGACCTCCACAAGAACTATGGGAGTTTGTAAACCCATATCGAGCATCATTCCCCCAGTCATACTAAGTGATCCAACGATTCAAGCGCATAGGGACCATATGAAAGAACATGCGATCATTTGCAAGTTCATGGGGTTATGGCCAATGAAGAAGGCATTACATATCTGGATTAGGAGCCATTGGAAGCCAAAGGGAGAAATACATTTACATTTGGGTTCTAAGGGCTTCTTCACCGTGGTGTTCGCGAGCCTAGAGTACAAAGATAGAGTGTTCGAAGGAGGGCCTTACTTCTATGCTACGAAAGGACTCTACATGTGGCCATGGATGATGAACTTTGTCCCAGAACATGAAACATTTACATCCATACTGGTTTGGATTATACTATACTCAATACCTCTGGATTACTGGCAACCAGATACTTTGAAAACCATAGGCAACACGCTGGGGCATTTTCTGAAGATATCAGAGGCAACCCTTAAAGGTAAATATACCTCCTTTGCCCTAATATGTGTGGAAATGGATCTATCTGGAGCCCTTTCGAAAGCGATAATTTTAAATGTATATGATGAATAATGGGTGCAAATGGTGGACTATGAGCACATATAGTTCAGGGGCCGCAAATGTCGTGAACACGACCATCTATTCAGAGACTACCCAACAAACAATATGGAAGGAAATGGGAAAACCTCTTTGGGTAGATATCACGAAGGTTTCACCAAGGTTGGGGGCAAAGAGAAAGGGGGTAAACGGCCACACAAGAAGATCAATGAAGATAGATACACAAGACACAACAACTTCAAAATCATAGAGGAAGTAGAGGAGAACGTGGAGACAATCCAGGATAGGGAAAATGTATTTAAGGAGCAGGATATAGAAGCTAAAATGGAGGATATCGCAGTAAACAACCAGCAGAAGGAGGATCTACCAAGCTGCATGGAGATCAGGAAGGACCATGAGATGACTCCAAGTGAGACAAGAATGAAGGACCATGAATTACAGGAGATTCTAGACAGGGAAAATCTAGATCTAGAAATATTTTTGGAACAAGGAAAGAACAAAGGAGTGGACTCCTTACCAAAAAAAGATTATGATCAAGTTCAACAACTCTTTCTATGGAGAGCACAATCGAAGGGAACGGGTGTCAAAAGAAACCACAAAAGCCAGGATCCAAGTGGGATCAAGATCATGGAGAACTCACAGGCACAATCTCCAAAGAACTTAGGAAGGAAAAGAGGAATGAAAAGACAAAATGAACTGCTAAAAGTATGTGGAAAAGTACTGATTAACTCAGGTAAGATGAAAGATCTTACCAACTATTCCTTTACTAACCTTTCTTAATGAAGCTCACAACCTAGAATATTAGAGGTATAGGTAGTAGAAGGAAACAAAGGAATCTAAGTAACAGAATAAAAGAAGAAAAACCAGACATGGTCTTTATTCAGGAGACTAAATGTTCAATGGAAAAAATAAGAGAAATTCATAACAAATGGTTAATCAAGTATGAATATTTAGAGGTTAAGGCAAATAACTTGGCAGGTGGGATTCTCACGTTGCGGGATCCACATAAATTTAGAATCCTGGATGCTGAAGCATCCAGGAACTATCTATCTTTGGTGTGTAATCCTGTCGGTGATAAGGAGACATACATGATAACAAATGTTTATGGACCTCAAAAGCAAGCAGATAAACTCAAGCTTCTTACCTCCCTGGAAGGTCTAAGAGCAAGACATCCCAATGTGCCTTGGATAGTTGCAGGTGATTTCAATATGATAAAATCTCTTTCAGAAAAAAAAGGAGGCACTAGACAGCTAGGCAGAGACTCTGAAGCCTTCCAAGATTTCATTATAAACACGGGACTAGTGGACACTGAAACAATTAATGGAACCTTCACTTGGGACAATAAAAGGGGAGGGACTTCCAAAGTGGCTTCCAAACTTGATAGATTTATTGTTTCTAAGGATTTCCTCCTCACAGGACCAACCATCACAGCTTCCATTCTGCCCTTTAGAGGTTCGGATCACTGGCCAGTTCAGCTAGGAGCTACCTTTATGGGCACTCCGAGAAACAGGCCCTTCAAATTTGAAAATGCCTGGCTCACACACCTCAAATTCACCAGTAAAATTGATAAATGGTGGAAAGAGGAGTTGAATATTCAGGGTACTAAAATGTTCATGCTCCAGCAGAGACTGAAACATATCAAATCCAAACTTAAAGCTTGGAACAAAAAGGAATTTGTCGATATCCTCAAAGACAGAATAGAAACTGAGCAGAAACTCCAGGAAGTCAATCAGATCAATATCACAGAGGGCTTCAATGAAGAGAGGAAAAAACTAACTAACTCTTTGTGGGAATAATGGGAGGATTGATGCTTACAAGAGGAAATTTTATGGAGACAAAAATCTAGGATTCAATGGATCCAAGAGGGAGAAAGAAATACAAAGTTCTTCCACAAATCCACTATGGCCCATAGAGCACACAATAGAATCACAAAGATTAAAGATTCTCAGGGTATTGAGCTTGTCTCTCACAAAGACATGGAATCGAGTCTAGTACAACAATTCTTCAATATTGCAAAGGAGCAAATGGAGGTTAGATCTAGGTTCATTGATCAGTTCACTCAATATATTCCTAAGTTGGTTACCAGTGAGGACAACCACAATCTCAACAGGCCAGTCTCGGAAGAGGAGGTCAGTGAGGTGATTAAGGAAATGCAAAGTGGAAAATAACTAGGCCCGGATGGATTCAATGTAGACTTCTTCAAAGCCTACTGGGAAACAGTCAATCAGGACATCCTCGAGGTTGTGGAAGACTCAAGAAAATCCCAAAAGGTTTTGAAAGAACTGAATGCCTCCTTCATAGCTTTAATCCCTAAAAAGGAAAATGCTATGACTCTGGATGGATTTTGACCCATAGCCTTATGTAATGTGGTGTATAAAATCATATCCAAAGTGATGGCCAATAGACTCAAGCCCCTGCTACCTTCCCTCATCTCGGAAGAACAAACAGGCTATGTGGAAGGAAGACAAATTATCAACAACATCATCCAAACACTTGAGGTGCTACACTCTCTCAAATGCAAAAATCAAGCAGGTATGATCATTTAGTTGGACCTTGCAAAAGCCTATGAAAAGCTTAGCTAGTCTTATATCAGAGCTATTCTAAAAGCCTATGGTTTTGACCAAAACTAGATAAGATGGGTTATGGCACTAGTTACCATGACTAGTTTTTCCATTCTGCTTAATGGAGCTCCTTCAAGTACCTTTACACCTTCCAGAGGGCTCAAACAAGGAGATCCGCTCTCACCTTTCCTCTTCGTCCTCATGATGGAAGGGCTAGGTAGGGAAATCAAAATGGCTAATGTTGGAGGTCAAATTCAGGGTATCAAGCTCACCCCAGATGGAGAGGCTAACACTCATCAACAATTTGTGGATGATACTATGTTGCAGGGCATACCCACAGTTAGGGAAGCAAGAGCAATAAAAAATATCCTAAATGACTTTGCTATGGCAGCAGGTACAGAGGTAAGCCTTAACAAGTCCAAAGTTTTTTTCTTTAATACTAATATTGCTATACAGAGAAACATTGCCAGGATTCTTGGTTTTCAAAGGGAACAATTACCTTCCAAATATCTTGGCATTCCTCTTACTGACAAACCTCTAAGCAAGAAAATATGGGAACAAATTTTAAATAAACTTCAGGACAGGATCAGAAAGTGGACATGCAGATCTTTAAACTTAGTAGGGCGGCTTGTGTTCACACAGGCAGTACTGTAGGCCATTCCCATTTTCATGTTTGCAGCTCTCCCTGCTCCTCAAGGTATTAAGCAGTAGATAAGGAGCATACAAAGAGACTTTTTGTGGGGCAGAGGGGAAGAGAAAAAGAAGTGGGATTTAGTTGATTGGGACAAGATCTGCAAGCCCAAAAGCCATGGCGGCTTGGGGCTACATGATCCAGAGACTCTCAGCAAAGTTTTGGGAGCTAAGCTTTGGTGGAGATGGATCAAGGAGCCGAATGCCCCCTGGGCCAAGCTTTGGAAAAAAAAGTATGCCAAGCATTGGCAGAAGAAGGATCATATTAGAATGTTAGGACAAATTAGGGGCTTACACATTTGGAACCTTGCTTGGGAGAATAAAAGCATTGTTCAGCAACACTATTTCGGGGAAATTCGAGCAGGGGACCGTGCTCGATTTTGGGAGGACAACTGGCAACAGGAACCCATCCTGTACAGGAATGACTTGGTAGCCCTCAAGAGAGACGCAGATAGCAAATGTCTGTTAATGGTAAAAGATTTCTAGGACCACGGGAAGGAATAATGAAAAATGGAGGAAATGGAAGGATCTAAGTTACAGTGATGAGAGTCCTTTGAAGGCCAAGGCAGATGCTCTTATCCAAAACTTAGGGCATAGACGGATTTTGGTTTCCTCCTCACCTGACCAATTAAGATGGGGGAAGAATAATGAAGGTAACTTTAACCTCAAAGAGGCAAAACAGGTAGTCACAGGATTTATCTTTGTGAATATTGATCAAGTCTGGAAGGAACTTTGGCAAACTCCTCACTAGATGAAAATAAATTTATTCATCTGGCTAGTGCATCAAAGAAAAATCCTAACTTGGGAAAATCTCCTAAAGAAAGGCTTCAGTGGCCCTTCCAAATGTCACCTCTGTGGCTCACATGAGGAAACGGTTGAACACCTTCTCAACCTCTGCCCTTTTTCTACCAAGGTGTGGAACTGGGTGGCCTCAATCTTCAGACAAATTGACAGGGACAGTCTTAGCATCTCCAACAATTTGAAAAACTTGAGAAATAACTTCTCAAGGAATGAGATCATTAACAAAGCCTGGATGCTGGTACCAGGCTTTGTCATTTGGAATGTTTGGAAAGAGCGCAACAAGCAGATCTTCAAAGAAAAAGCTAGCGAGCCACAAAACATAATAAATCAAATTCTAAAACAGCTTAAAGACATAGTAAAAAGCCTATTGAAGTCACTTCCTAAGGATCCTCCTCTTCCTCAAGAGGAGAATATTATACTTGGTTTGGGACTCTAGTCCATTAGTCTTCAAGGATTAATAAAGGGAGTGAGAACAATAAACACAGGGGCCAGTAGTTGGAAGCCCCCTCCACAGGGTTTCTTCAAGGTAAACATTGATGGAGCTTCTAAGGGAAATTCAGGGGTAGCTGACTTTGGGGGTGCCATAAGAGATCATCAAGGGAAAACAAAATACATCTTCCATGGCCACTTGGGGAAGGGTACCAATAACATGGCTGAGCTCCTGGCATTAGAGCAATGCTTGGAAATCCTGGTGGAGGCAAATTTACAGAATGCTATCATTGAAGCAGATTTGGAATTGATCATTAGAGCAGCCAAGAAAATACACAATGGAAATTTGCCAGATAAAGTGTCGAAGCATTGGAAGCTACTGTAGGTTTTTTACCGTATACATTCTCACATGCAACCCCTTAAAACAAAAAGATTTGTTCATGTGAAAGGGAAAGCAAATATGTTAGCGGATCGGTTGGCCAATGAAGGAGTGAAAAATAGGGACGGGGATTCTTGGCATGGTTGGGAGTCGTTACCTACCGGAAAACTGCAAGAGGATTGTTTCCATCTGGCAACCAAAGATATGGAACTATGGGTGAACAGAACTATTCGAAGGGATTCAGGAGACAAGCGGGAGAATGGGGTCACCTAAATCGTCTACATTTTTTTGTTTTGGCTGCTCTCCAAAACTCTGATCACTTTTAGTTGAATGATGAGGGTAACAAGTTGGGTAGCACCACAGATCTGGTTTCCTGTTTTCATTTGGAACAGTGGGTATTTGACGGAGAATCTAGGCTGAAGGCTCAGAAATGTCCATGGGAATGGTCTGATGGTCATCGCTTGGTGAAAAAGCGCTCTGGTTTTTCCGCGAAACTATGGATGTGAAAACACAAATGATATATCGGGTGGGATAAGAATGGTATTTGGTTTTTTGTTACATGCCTCCGATTCCAATCATCGTGTGACACGTTGCAATGAGAGGTGAGAGAAAACCGCCCTCATCGGACAGTTAACCCCCGTGCTTCTCGTCCGCCCGGTATCCACGATGGCTGTTGGATCGGGGTTGAGTATTCAACGACGAGATTTGGTTCGTGCATGTTGCTCGAGAGTTTCAGACCCGAAATTCTTTAGTGTTTTTAACCTATAGTTGTCGTTGGGTCCGTTTGTTGGTTGTAGAGTGGTCCGTTGTGGGTCCCAATGTGGACCCTGGGTGGGATACTTGTAGGTTTTGTGTGGGCCTCGGTCTATGGTTTCCAGGGCTTCTTTGGGCTTCTTTTGGATTTTTGCCGACCCTGCTGGCTGGGACACTCTCTCAGAGCGGGTGCGGTTTCTTGTACATTATGTAATTTTGGCTAGCTTAATAGAAGGTTCTTCTCTTACTTATAAAAAAAAATGGCACATTAACAAGAGCTAGTAGAGGTGTAGAGATTTCAGTGAAATGTATCTATTATTCTTTCAACCTCATCAACTCAAGAAATACCACTATTCAAAGCCACTATTCGAGTCCTCTCTCTCTATGGGTTCCCGAGCCTGGGGCAATCGATAGCGGTCATTACCTAACTAGGAGGCAAGCATTAACGATTGGAGGGAAAGTTCAAGGGGGTAAAGTAGTAGCAATTATTCCTCATCTAGGGGTAAGAAATGGGATTCAATCGAACATATTTCAACTTTGTCCGATTTTTATTTTGCTTTAACTAATTGACCTCGCATAGAGGGGGTTGTGAATGGGGTCACTATTGATTTTTTTTAGTTTGTGCTTGTATGCACTGAAATTTGACATGGTTATAGTAGATGCATGCATTGACAATATGGGAGGGTTCCAAGACCCATTTATGAATCACACAAAGAACTCGACAAAATTATAACATAATGTAAAGGAGATGAAATTATTTATTATTTTTCACTTTCCTATATCATGGTATGCATTTATCCCCAAGGGTTAGCTCAATTGGTCAAGTACCCATTTTCAAAGCACCTTAATTTTCTATTGAGAGGTCACGGGTTCAATTCTCTTAACAATCTCAGGGTTAGGTAATGTCCAATTCATTTAACATTTAGTAATTAATGGAAATTATGCTTTAATTAATTGACCCTACACAGAGGGGGTTGTGAATGGGGACAACATTGATTTTTTTTACTTTGTGCTCTTATGCACTAAAAATTGACATGATTATAGTAGATTCATGCATTGACAGTATGGGAGGGTTCTGAGACTCAAATATGACTGACACAAAGGATTCGAAAAAATTATAACATAAATGTCGAGGAAATGAAATTATTTATCATTTTTTAGTGTCCTTATCATGGTATGTATTTAGCCTCGAGGGTTAGCTCAATTGGTCGAGTACCCATTTTCAAAGCACCTTAATTTTCTATTGATAGGTCATAGGTTCAATTCTCTTGACATTATTAGGGTCAGGTAATGTCCAATTCACCTAACATTTAGTAACTAGTGGAAAATTTTCTTTAATTGATTGAACCCGTGCAAAGGGGGTTGTGAATGGGGCCAATGTTGGTTTTTTTTTAGTTTGTGCTTGTATGCACTAAAAAATGACACGATTATAGTATATTCATTGTTTGATGGTATGGGAGGGTTCCAAGACTCAAATGTGACTCACACAAAGAATTCAACAAAATTATAACATAAATTTCAAGATGATGAAATTATTTATTATTTTTTAGTTTCCTTATCATGGTATGTATTTAGCCCTGAGGGTTAGATCAATTGGTCGAGTACCCATCAAAAAAGAACCTTAATTTGCTATTGAGAGGTCACAGGTTCAATTCTCTTGATGCTCTTGGTGTTAGGTAAATGTTTAATTCACTTAACATATAACAATTAGTGGAAATTATGCTTTAATTAATTGACCCCGCATAAAGGAGGTTGTGAATGGGGCCAATGTTCAAATATTTTCAGCTTCTACTTGTATGAATTGAAATTTGACATGGTTAGAATAGATGCATGTGTTCATAGTAGGGGAGGGTTCCAAGACTCAAATATGACTCACACAAAGAATTCGACAAAATTATAACATAAATGTCAAGGAGATGAAATCATTTATTATTTTTTAGTGTTCTTATCATGGTATGTATTTAGCCCCTAGGGTAAACTCAATTGGTCAAGTACCCATCGTCAAATGACCTTAATTTGCTATTTAGGGGTCACACATTCATTTCTATAGACGCTCTCAGGGTGAGGTAAATGTTCAGTTCATTTAACATTTAGAAATGAGTGGAAATCATGCTTTAATTAATTGACCCGCACAAAGGAGGTTGTGAATGGGGCCAATTTTGATTTTTTTTCTTCAGTTTGTGCTTATATGCACTGAAATTTGACATGGTTATAGCATATGCATGCGTTATATGGGAGGGTTTTGAGACTTAAATATGACTCACCCAAATATTTCGACAAAATTATAACATAAATGTCAAGAAGATGGAATTATTTATTATTTTTTACCGTCCTTACCACAATATGTATTTAGCCTTGAGGGTCAACTCAATTGGTCAAGTACCATAATCAAAGTACCTGAATTTTATATTGAGAGCTCATGGGTTCAATTCTCTCAATGCTTTTGGGGTTCAATTCTTTTAATTTGGTAGCTTAGAGATCTTTGAGAATTGAATTCTATCGACATTCTCAAATCGATGTCAACCATGTCAAGGTTCTAAATTACGTAGGCCAGTTTTGTGTTGGTTCCATGAAATCAAGATTCTCAATTACATTTAGAATTACAGGGCAATGTGTAACAACCCATATATAAAAGTTAATTAGGCATGAGATTAAAATTCAGAAAGTCATTACTCCATTATTAATATTCTCCACATTATTAGCTTGTGTTAATTCACTTATGTTGTGCCATATCTACATCCACATCAAGGAAAGCTTGTGTTAAATTGTTGTCATTGCACTAATACTCTTTTCTCATACTTGTGCACACACTTTGACTCTTGAATAATAAAATCCTTTGCTAAATTACATTTTTCATGCTCAAATTTAATTATTTTTTCAAACAACTACTCTAACCAATGATTGTATTATTTCACTATTGATTTAGCTTAACCTGTTTCATGGAAATTATGTGTAGTAATCCTCGATTCCAATGAAATTAAATCATAATGCAAATATTTCCCCAATCATTTATCACAAATTCTTTCTATTTTTCAAGTTCTAAGTTATGACATTATACAAATGATTTATAGAGCATTCACAAATTTGGGTCTTCATCAACAACATCTGTGTATTTAAAGTTATATATGCTGGT
Organism: Pinus taeda; assembly: GCA_000404065.3. Classification (NCBI taxonomy): domain Eukaryota; kingdom Viridiplantae; phylum Streptophyta; class Pinopsida; order Pinales; family Pinaceae; genus Pinus; species Pinus taeda. Next base: position 104,037 of record APFE030689645.1, on the reverse strand, counting down.
ATTGCACTCTTATTAGGATTCATGAAGGTATACTAATTGGATTTTTCCATTCCCTATTTGAGTGTATACGAGCATAATAACAAGATTTTTTTCTCAAAAACAAATATAATGGAAGGCGAAGCACAAATATTGGCATGTGTTCTTATGTTGGAGAGGAAAAAGGAGAAATAATTTTAAAAATAAGGGATGACAACCATAAAAAATGGAACCATATCCTTATTCATATTATCGAGAAGTCTATAAGAAAGTGCAACCCAACATCTTCACATATAGAGAAACAAATAGTAAAATCAACAATATTCATGGATTCGAAACTCTAGGGACAAATTATGTAACACTGCACTATCAAGAACCACAACTACCATAGTTTTATCAATCTCCATTGACACACCTATTACTTAGGCCCTTGTTGCAAATTATTTATACTTTTTAGATCCATGTCCACAACAACCTCAAGATGATTTTATTCAATGTTTATAGATTTTGGCCTTGTATCATCTTCCTTTTGAGAACCAACACTTGCATAGGTTGGGCTTGCTCTCTTTTTAGGCCACACAATGAAATATTGAAGGGGTTTTATTGGTGACATATTTTTTTTTTAATGATTTTGTTGAATCCTCACAAGAAGTTGATTTAGAGAGTGTGCAAGGTCATTATAGCTATTATATGCAAGATGATAAGTAGTTATATCCTTCTTAATGATTGGTAACTTGCAAATTAATTATTATCTACAATACCATCAATAATTGCCTATCATTTTGTGTCCCTTCTTTTGAGTTTTGAAGGGCTTGCAATTTTGCAATGTTATTTTTGAGGATCACCATAATATTCGAACTGAGGGATCATATTTGATGGCCAAATTGTCATCATCGGGCATTTTAACTATTGAATATGGTTAACAAATTTAAATTCTCAGTATCAATTGTACGAGATAAGACTAATTAATGAGTAAAAAACTCAACCTTTCTGATGAGTATATTTATTTTTTACGTCGACATAGATATTTTCCTAGCTATATTCATTTTCTTTCAAAATTTCAACGCCATGAATAATTTTAGCATGTACCAAAAACTGTGAAATCATATATATATATATATATATATATATATATATATATATATATATATATATATATATTATATATATATACATATAATATATATATATATATATATATATATATATATATAAATATATATATATATATATAATCAATGAACATTTTATATATGCTAAATTCATTTATTAAGGATATTTTTTCCATCTATGTTTTTTATGTTGAGCCTATGGAAAAACTAATATGACTGTGTCTTGGCTTCGCTTGTTTGTAGTTAGATCCATCAAGGGAAATTGTAGACACTTTGTTCCCTTCTGAGACACTCCTTACTTTGGACACAAATTTGGTTTCAAGGGAGTCATTTTGCATGTGATCAAGCCTCTGAGCTCAATTTTGTTTACCAAAAAGGTTTTTTGGTTTGAGGGTTGCTTGATTTGAGCTGTGAGCTCCATTGGCATTTATCTAAGGTCGTGAGGGTTTCATCGTTTTGTTTCTTTCCAAATACCTCTGCTTCAAGATCCATCCATGGTATTGGGACCTTTGTATCTCAGTATAGGAGTCATTCCAGTTGTATGCTCCATTGGCATTTCTCTAAGGCTTTGAGGGTTTCATCGTAACCTTATTTAACTAAAGACAACAAGCATTGTATGAGTTCCTTTATTAAAATATGGGAACATAGGGATTAGAGACTTTGCAGGTACGTGTGCTATTTTTTGGCATTGTTAAATTTAATGTTGAATTTGAAAATCTTATTCTAGGTTTTAGGATGGTCAAATTTGTTGTTTGTCAAATAAAACATCAAGAATTACCTCATCATAGAATTTCAAACCTGCATCATACTCTTTGGCTTCATGTGATTCTTCCATAGAATTTGGAATGCATCTACCACATACACTTCTTCTTTGATAAGGAAGGCATATTTCATGGGACTACAATAGTCGTCTTCTGAATCATCCACTTTGGAAGATAGGAAGGGTGTTGGGATTTCCTTCATTGCAAGTAAGGTTTAAACCGGTCCATAATACCACTTTGTCCTCAACATCCACCATTAAAAAGAATTGTTGATGAATTTCTATTCTCTTATTCACTTCAAAGGTTCCATTGGTTTCTATTTAAATAGGCACATGCCCCTTTCTATCTAAAAGAATTGGTAGGCCTTTTCTAACTCACATTACAACCTTGTGGGCTTCTAGGATTTTTCTTAGTGTTGTTAATGGGTCTGATAGCCACAAAATTTGCATCATCAACAATGTTTTCCTTATTGTAGTTTTGACACATTTTTGATTCATGGCTAGAAATAATTTGGAACCTTTTTGCATAAAACCAAGATTTCATATTTGTTTTGGGACTACTTAAGTTTCCCTTGTAACTATTGCCATCAATTGCTTCAAAATTATCTTTTGCAGGTTATTTATATTACTTACAATTAGAGGAAGTCTCAATTTTATCAAACATATCTACATCGTCATGAATCAAAGTATGATCTGATTATCACTTTTTAAGGAAGGGTCTATTTCCAAATATAATTTGAAGGTTCTTTATGAAATTTCTACCATCTTAGGCGTCAACACAAGAAACGTGTGACTAACATATTCATAAGCTTCTTCTGAAGGTGACATGGACATATTTAATTGCTTTTAAGCTATTGATTCCTTTTTACACTACTGGGATCAAGCCCTACACATTGTGCCATATTATTTATGAAGCTATTGATGGTCGATGAATTTCAGTCCCCTTTCAAAATATTATAAGTTTTGGTCTATTTACTACAATTCTCCAACCTATATAATGAAAGCCTACAAATTATCTCTTCGACACTTCTTGTCAAGGAAACTACAGAATATCATTAGTGATGGAGTCCATTGTACTTTGTTGATATGGACTGAGCTTTTCTTGATCCAAATCTCTCTTCGTGAGCATCACCAATAATCTCCACATGAACACAGGACATCTTTGACATGGTGATAGTGATTGGTTCACTTACATTAAATTTTCATTCAGAAATATTGGATATGAACTTCATGGAAGTATGGAAATCCCTAGATACACAAAGGTTCTTGATTATTTGAATAGTCATTCCAAGAGGTGCATTGAAAAAACCAAAGGCAATGACCAACCTCATTATGGTGAAATATAGATTGTTTCGTTTGTTCCTTCTCTATATTATGCAATACAAAACTTTTGTCAAGTACTTTTCCTACTTCTTTGATCTGCTTGGTTAGTTCCCTAATTTTTGCATAGATTTCTTCACTATGTGGGCGTGATCTATTTCTTGTAAAAATTGTGTGCAAGTAATTTTTGATTTCAATCTATCTATGACTTGGCTCCTTCTATACCCCCCTCTCTAAAATTGTGGTTCTAATATTTTCCACATCATACCACCGACTTGTTACTGCATAAATATTTGACAACAACACATATGTTGCAAAAGCTTGTGGATCCAACTCAAAAATATTCTTTGAAACATGATTTCCAAGCTTAAAATTATTATATATTCTTCAGGAAAAAAGTAAGGTCGCCCATATCAAAGCATTTGCCTCAAAATAAATCTTGTTTATTAAAATCCATAACTTCATTAAGACACCTTGCATAGTGAAGAATATCAACCATACATTAATATTGTTATATTTTCAATTCAATACCATAATCTTGACCTATGGAATCAATGAAAGGAATAACTTCATTAACCATGCCTACATTAATACATGCATAGAGAAAAACAAATGTATGTGATCAAGTTGCTTGGGTAAGCCTGTAGTTTATTAAATATTTTTTCTTTTCTATTTAAATTAAACTGAGTATGAGTTGGTGTGGAGATGTCGCTCAATGTAGTAATTTAAAATGTGTCAGTCATCAAAGTGAGAGCACTTTTGTGGTATACAATACCAAATGAAGAGAACCTATCAATCAAAGTTCCTTATTGAGTATAAATTGAGTTCGCCCTTATAGACTCTTGATCTAGTTGTCACTATGAGGGTATTTTAGATTGGATCAAGGGTCTATTTATTGACACCAAGTAGTGATTACCTTAAGTTCATTTTAACTACATATCGCCAAGGAAGCAATTTTTTGTGAAACACAAAAATCTTGAGCATTGGAAATTGGCATTCGAAAGTGATGAGATTTATTGTTTTTCTAGGAATTTCACATTTGTAGTGATACACTACCCAAAGAACTTAAATTTTTTGCGATACACAACTTAGAAACTCTATTTTCCAGCAATATACAAAAACCTCCTTCCATGTTGTCAAAAAAGTGAATTCCATTATGATATAGAGGAGGCTTTTCTCCTTGTCACAAAAATTGTGTTTTTTTTAGATGCAATTTTGGGAGATCCAGATTCCATATTACATAAGGATCCTCCTTTAGTGGCAATATGTCATGAAGAAATGAACTTTTCTAGTGATATGAGACCCTTGTTATAAGCAACTTAGAGAGGAATTATGATTTTCTTATTATTAATTTATGTGCCATATATACAAGGAGAGAAGAAACAATAAGTCTCGTTTTGTCATGATTTTTCTTTTGACCTTACCTCCATTGGGTTTAGATAATCCAGAAGTAGGGACATGGAATATTTAGTTTAAGGCTAATGCAATGTGTGGCTAGTTTTGCATTTTCTCAAAAAATTGAAGGAATTCTAGGCCAAGCTCATGCTGCACATAGCCTGTTCTCATTGCATTCCATGAGACTATAACTTATTTAGGCATGTTGTCAAATGCACAACAGACATCTTCTATACTCGTATACACCTATCATACTTGGAAAACATGTCAAGAAGGGAAATCCCTATATAAATATTTGAATTGAGTCCATGTTTGAGCATTTGTGTATGGATTTGCTTGCCTTTATCTAAAGGTACTGCTTGAGGACACTAGATAAGGTATACTTATTTGAATTGACTCTTTCCTTTTTCATTTGGTAGAATATTTTTAGAGCATCAACACTATACCCATTTTGGGCATATTGCAAAACCATTATAGCCAATCTAATGACACACCATTCAAGATTTTGATGAAACATTTTATGTTCATTTTCTTTGTCCCCATACTTCTCATACACACCAATGGTGGTACACGAACGTTTATTTAAAGATTTGACGTGTCTTTTCACCATTCCAATTTTGGACATATCGTATAATCATGGTACTTTATACAATAATATCCAATTCAAGAATTCCATCAAATAGCTTGTGTGAATCCTCTACATTTTCACATTTGGCATATGTATTAGTAAGAACATTCTCCATAAAGTTATTGAGTTCAAAATTAGCTTTTATAACACAATCATGAAGTAGCTTGCATGTTTCTAGATCTGCAAGGCTAGACAATACTTGTGTAATGGTTGTAATTGTAAAGTGGTTTGGTTTGATGCCCACCTAGTTCATTTTGTGAAAGAGCTTCAGGGCTTCATGAGGTCGACCATTTTGGACATCTGTTGCTATTATAAGATTCCATGAGAAGACATTTCAATGATACATTTGGTCAAACAGTTGGTGTCCACACTCTATTTGACCACAATTGACATATAAGTTGGCAATTTTATTCCATATAACTATACCCACCTCAATTTCAGCTTTAAGGAAATTGGCATGGACATGATTTCCCTCTGACATATTCCTACTATCAATGTACTACTATAAGATCTTTGGAAGATTGCGATAAACTACCACATTTCCTTGTTAATAACACTGGCATTAGCTATGGAAGTTCTAGCGGCAGAACATCTAAAATTTATATCCCTTATCCTATACTCATAACAAATGGAGAACTTAACAAAAAAGGGTGTTCTTGCAAAATTCATGTTCTTCTTTAGACGCTCATGTGCATCCAAAATTGTGAGTAGAAAGGGTAAAGTGATCACCATGTTGACATCCATACAATCATTTTAGCCCACTCAACAATTCTCCTCTTGTAGCATTCCCTTTCACAAAACCCATCAATCATATACCCACTTACCTTGAGGCAATATTTACATTTTAATTTGGTAGCTCAGAGATCATTAAGAATTGAATTCTATCGACACTCTCGAATTGATGACAACTATGTCAAGGATCAAAATTACCTAGGGTTTTATGTTGGTTCCATGAAATCAATATTCTAAATTACAATTAGAATTAATAGGGCGATCTAGTCTTTTTGTAAGTTTCTTATCTCTGTGTTTTTCCAGCTTGTTTTTACATTGGCAAGAATCTCCCTTCAAGTTCTCAAACTCTCGTTTTAAGGCCCAAAACCTTCCCTATATTCTACTTAACCATGTTTGCAGTGGGGAAATGATATGGTCTATCTACTTTGGAAATGCACAATTGGAGTAGGAAATGGTTATGCCACATGTCTCTTCAGTAAGATAAAGCCCCAACCAAATCTGCAGAAGAGTTCCAACTTGAAGGGAGGAAGGGGATGGAGGATTTTACAAGGAATGAATTAAAAAAAATTGTTTTCCATGAACTATACTGATTGACATTCTTGGTTTCCTTGTGGTGCCTTGATTAGCTGCTCAACTACAACATTCAAATTATATTTGATTTGGATGAAATCAATTTGGAGGTCATTTTTTTTGAATTTATTTGCTTGGTATAATTTTAGAGGTCAGCCATTGAATTTCATTTATTTTATAAATAACTAGGAATCTTTCATATAGGAGAGATCAATTAGTCCTCTTTTTTTGCTAGTTTTAACCCTTTAAAGAATACTAAAGCTATTCAAAAAGTTTATCGATGGAGACCTTGAGATCTGAGTTGTAAGATTTTTGAAGATTACCTTCTAGGTCTAACACAATTCCCTTGGAACTATTTTTGTTGGATCTCTTTTGGCTGTTACACTAGGATAAACACAACCTAGTGCATCAAGGTAAATTACATTTTCAATTCAATACTTTTAATTTTATTTGAGGATTCAATTCTCAAGGACATTTGAGCTACCAAATCTATGATGAACCATATTGTGAGTTAATGAGCTATCAAGTATCCACTCATTCTCTGCATTGATAACTCATTGACATAGAAGCACATATTTTTCAAGATAGGTATTTTAATATTAAAATTAGGAACATGTTATATTTTGGATCAAAAGATCTAATATAACCACCTTGAAGTATTTTTAGATTCCTTTGGAAGAAATAAGTTGCATGTTATAGGGCATCAATTTGTTAAGTGCTTGTCTTGTTCACTGCATTGTAGGTACAACCAAACATGTACCTCTTAGATCTATCTTCATCGAGTGAGGGAAGTTTAGGTAGAGTGGAGGAAAGTCAGAGACCTATTATGTCTAATAGACAAAGATCAACTAGAGGTGAGAAAATTAGAAGAAAACTTCGCAAGCACATCGAATTTTTTCTTTTTGATGGGGGTTCATGTTCTTATGATGCAGAGAGCATAGACGACATCAAGGCACCCTTGAGGTTATACAAACTTCTAGTGAAATGATGGATACCCAAGGGCCTTCATGAAGTAAACACTAATTTTTGTCTCAAAAAGAGGATATATCACATTGCTCCATTATCATTACATGGTTTGGGGCTATTTTCCATGGATGGAAATGGATTAACTGAATTGATGGAGTATGTTGGACCCTATTACAATTGCAATGATTAGATGTGATTGGTCCAATAGATGCGAGGTATGCAGAGTTACAGAGTGGATGCAAATTATACACAACTAAGAGACAATGATATAAATAAATGAGTGTCTATTTATATTGACAGAAGGCCAAAAGAATTGGATAATATTGCATAGTTTATAAATAGTACACAAACCGAGACAACAAATAAGCAACCCAATTGCATATTTTAGGGATGTGAAGGAAACTGTGTATTCGTATGCACAATAAAATCAATAATTGTAGGAGAAGAGTTGTTGATTGATTACAACTTGAATAAAATAGATACAATTGAAATTGCTATTATGGACATAACCTCTCATTAATGATTCTTATATTTATGTTTATCATTCAAAAGAAATAATTCCATGAAATTTCTTTTGAAAGAACCAATTCCATGGTCTATCCTTGAATTACATCTTTATATTCTAGCACTGATGGCATTGATTTTCACCCTTTTGGAGATAGAAAGAATGAATATGATGTTGAATTTCGGGAGATGTATGGATGTGATTTTTGGCTACCTGCTATAAAAATTTCATGGCCAATGAACACCATATGATTGACTTATCAAAAATTTATATCTATTGTCATTTTGCATTTTTGAGGGGTAAATAAATGAATCTATGGCTACCTTTTTTATAAGAATGTGTATATATGATCCAACTACCTAGAGTCCAAATTTGGTTTTCATTTGATTTATTATGTATTTATTAAGCCAAAACTTATATTATAATGTGGCAAGTTTATTGTGGAAACTTGCGAGTAGATTTAGAACAGACAAATGATTAACAATTTCAATTTACAGTGAATGTGAAAATGATTATTTGTTTAAATAATCAAAACAAATTTTCTTTTGTTGAAATATGTAGTCTTGGGGACATAAGACTGGTGATTGTGAATGGTTTGATGAGAAGGAGTTGTTCTATTCTCCCAACCCATTCGTAACGATAAAAAAGATTGTAGTTAAAGCGAGCAAGAAACTTGTTTGTTTGATTCGCATTAGAGATAAAACTCTTGAGATTAAACATAGGATGGGCATCTTGTACAAAGATCTCAAAGATATCGAGTAATAACCATATTTTAAAGTGATTTTTTTATATGTCATAAGTTTAATTATGAAAGTTTGTTTTTTTAACTTTTACATTATCAAACTAAAAGAGCATTTTATTTCTTATATAGGATTTGTTTGGTAGAGACACCACGACATCTAGCCATCACGAGCTAGCATATACTTGTGAGGTTATTCACTTCTCCACCCTTGAGTGGTCATAGTCCCATTAGTCAGATTAGGTCTACACCTTTGGTTAGGACCCATGACCACATGCCCCCCAAATAAAACACACAACCAACTTCTGGAGGTGGTGACAGAGGTGACCCTATTGATGACACTATGGGTTCATTTCTCGAATCGTCACATTTTATTAGCACGGGGATGATTCCATGCACATTTTTGGTGAATGAGGAAGAAATTCCAATAAAAACACCAAAAATTCCCAAGTAATTTGAAATGTTTTAACTATTTCATTTTGTCTATCTCAAACATAAATCATCTAGATTAGTATTTTCAAACTAATGATTGTATCGCTAATGATCATATCTTTTTGCATGTACGAAACAACTTGTTTTATAAACACATGAATGAAAAAATATTCTTGATTTTTGGGCCCACCATACACACAAGGTGGAATTCCAAAATTCCAACCTAAAGAAAGAGCTTATGGACTACCTTGAAGGTCTACTTGGGGTAGATACCTTCAATAAAATCATGGTCACCTCCGTAATCAACAACTATTTAAAATATATATGAGACATGTATAGGGGTCACTTGGAAAAGAACTCTAGGTATGAGCATCCACCCATGATTCCTATGAGGGAATGGAAGGCCCTCATCGACGACGCAGACAAGAAGAAAATGAGAAAATAAGGAAAAACACCACCTAGTGCACCAAGGAAAATTACATTTTCAATTCAATACTTTAATTTTCTTTATTTTTAAATAAAATTACGGTATATAACATACTTGAAACTTTTCATAGGCTCTCTGATACTTTTAAAGCCACCAACTGAAGCCTTGAGAAACATGGGAAACTCAGACTAGGCCAGGGTGGCTATTCAAAGTTATAGGCACAAGTTGTAAGTACTCAAACATATTAAAAATATTATTTGTGATATTGCCTTCCAACACCTTCCAACTATTTGGTAGTTGTGCTAGCCAATAAAAAAATCAATACTCTTATGCATTTTAGGGCGACGAGTTCAGAAGCCAAGCCATAAAAGAAAACTTTTGACTTAGTTTCAAGTTCGGAGTTGTTGCTGATCGCTGAATAAGAGTCGGACAACTCCAAGATCTAGTTTGAAGGACACGATAAATAAAACAATCCACATTAACCTTTCATTACTTATAAAATAAGATCATGTTTGATATCTTCCATAAGTGTAATGTGTTTCTTTGTTTTAAGCAAGGGGACAACAATATCAACGAGAAGTCCGTTGAAAATGGAGTGTAGCCAAAACACGGTGCTCCTGTGAAACCCCATAATAGTGGGGCACAACCCCATGATATTTTTTAAGATGAGGACCACGACGATAATTTTATGATTGTGCTTATAAATTTTATGATGGTAATTTACGATTGTGTACTTATAAATGTTATGCTTTGAATGGCTGAGCATTTCATACATGCGGATCCTCTACTAGAAGAGGAGGATAGGGCAACCATTCCAATGATGTTGACTATTGCACCAAGTAAATAATTACATTGCAAAGGTATGTTTTAGTGTTAATGAACTACTTCAATGATATTGCCTTTGAATGAGTTCTTTGAATCGTTGGGTAGCCTCACCTTTTCTTCAATTAGAAAGAGGATTACAATTACAAATATTTAAGTGCAAATGGTGTATTAATTATAACCTTTCTCGTTTCAACTCCAGAGGATGTAGAGGATGATGCTAGACAAGAAGAGGAACATATGACCACATTCAAAACTACTATACCTGCCTCTGCTACTCAAGCAGGTAAAGAACACTCTAATGCTCTTTTTGTAAATGAAATACTTGTAATAATAATAACAAAAAATATCAAATTGATATTTATTTCTTGTTGCAGTTGATCATTTTCCCCTCTTGCAGTAGCCTTCTAACATCGTGAGTACATGACCAGGTTGTAAAGAAGACTTATAGAGGTCTTAGAAATGAAGTGGAAGAAGGAACTGATGTCCTCCTTTGTCAATTCATTTCGAAAAATAAATAAATGAAAAAGAAACGATTGTACTAGTTATGTAATTAGAAACATCATGTACCATATTATGAAAAACATATTTTTGATGATAAAATTTATTGAGATGAAGTATTTTGTGTCTATGATCAATGAATGGATGGATGGATGTTATATGTTAATCAATGATTTCTATATGTTTATTTATGTAAAAAACCACATATGTTTCTTTATGATTTTTTTTGTTTTGATAGTGTTTACGCATGAATCTTGAAGTGTTGATTTCAACTATTTTCTAGTAGATAGATTGGGTGTTGGGGAATTGAGATTGATGTGGAGGCGGGGGGGAGGGAGCATAAGAGATTCCACCTTCATGTGGTTGGCCCTATTCAATAGAGAATAAATTAGGATTTAAATAATCTTGGAGCAAACCTCCCTTGCTCAAATAAGGAAACAAAAAAAGCAATGTTGACTTCGCTACTACTTTGTCAAATTAAGGGAGTTTTGTTCCAAGATTAGACTACTCCAATAAATTGTTTTCAAAACCAGGATGAGCTCATCTAGGTATTCATGCACTGAAATATTTTTATTTATTATTTAGTCATCAAATTTTTTGTTGATTTATTTTATTATTTTGTTGATTCATTAAGTGTTGGTTGAATCAATAGAACAAATTGTAGAGGAGATTGCAATAGGAAGATTTGGCAGTGACTTAGAGCAAGCTCTATCTGCAACAATAAGACCTTTAATCAAGGTGTTTTTTGTACAATTATTACTATTACTTTATGTTGTTCTTTATCTTAAATATACATGGTTTGGATAAGTTGTAATTAAATATTACAAGCTTTCTAGCTTTTTCTATAATTTGAATGTACAGTAAGTCCCAATGGTCTAGTTCGATATTTTTTTATGGATATTTCTTATTTATGGACTAATTTGCATATAAATTTTAAAGTGGTATTTTTTGCATAAAAAATGGAGGACTTGTTAATGATCATTGAAATTTATGATTCAATTATAAGCCACACATTTTACATCGAAAAACTTCATGGTATTGATAATGCTTAATCATCTTATAATAAGACTCATTACAAGTCTTCAACTTTCTTAAATTAGGAAACTAAGGTGGAAACCCATCAGGTCCAATTAAAGGTGCTCTGAGGGCACAATAAATTTATATCCTTAATTTCCCTACTCTAATATATTTTTCGTGGTATTTTATTAGGAATAGTTTTTATTATGTGACTCAATATAATGACCGAGTATTTTACATTCTATGTTTTTTCCCTTTCTCGGTCCTATTTTCTATTGAGTTTTCCTTGAAATATGATCATTTTTTTTTGGAATGATAGATTTGAGTTGTTAAATCTGTACATATTGGGTTCCTAGAGTTTTTTAGGGATTTGTGTCAATTTATGCATTCAAAAATACATTTCAAGCAATGACACAATGATCTCACCAAAAATTGTATTAATAGACTCTAGCGAAAAAGACAAACATAGAACAATTAGAATTCACCTTTTAAGAATGTATGTCTGATTTTTCCTGCCTTTTATTGTATGGTTTTGGTCCTTTCTCTAATGACTTTTCAATGTAGGTGTTATAGACCATTTTGTCACATCTAGTCAATAGTTATGCAAACCGGATCAATCACCATCCATGAACATGTTGTCATCGTCCCTACACAAATTCCTAAGCATGAACTTTCTAAATAATTGAGTTTTTGCGTTTAATTGCTTTAAATCAATTCTTTTAAGCCCTAGCACACCCTTTCCCTTTAGATATTTGTGTTCAATAGTAGGTTGCTCCTTTTTACACCAACGCTGATCAGCATCAACTTTCTCCTTGCTGGGGGTGCGCTGATTCTAGAAATTCGAGAAAATTAAAAAGAATCCTGAAGCTTCCTCTTCCATAAGCTTTCAGGAGTTGTTTTAGCTATTTACCTTGGATAAGAAGCTTGAGTCCTATCTGATCCTACCTTGGGGACTTCACGTCTTATCCCTTGAGTTCATCCTCCCATCTTAAGTGGATCTCAACCCTATATTGGTAAATGGATAAGAATTACTAAACTACCACCCCTCTCTTATAAATTTACTACCATCTACAACATCTAAGTTGGATATTGAATATTGATCATTCCCTCTTGCTACTGCCTTGAATCTAAGAGAGTGATCATCTTCATGCATTAGGGTGACATTGAGGTGTGCTTTGTGACAGGGAAGGACAAGTCAACTTGGGGAGATCTCTACAAGATCAACTGCTATTCTTGGTTGTAAACTCTCTCATATTTCTATTAATACAAAGATTATATCATTTTCCTATATGTGTTATGTTACATTTACATCATGTATTCCAATGCTTCGCTGATCCATTGAATATAGTAATTGAACTATGCTATGTAGATTTTGTGGATCTTTGGGTTGTTCTGAATGTATGTGCATGTTCTAATTATAGCAACCAGAGCTATGATTGGAGCTTACAAGCAAGGAGGAAAGTAAAGATTGTGATAGATTCCAAGTAACCCTCTTTCCCATTCTTCAATTTATTTAAGGGAAACCCTATATTCTTTGCTTTCTATTGTTCTAAACTAGTCCATTAGGTCTAGGGAAGATACTTTTGTCCACTACCATAAATTCTGCATAACAATTTGGTGACTCCACTAGGGATCATTTCTTTCCCTTAGAGGTTTCCTTGACCTTAGCCCTTGTTTGACATCTTCAAAAGACCTTCATTTCCTCACTTAGACCTGGATTGACCCTAGGAAGACCTTTCTTTGAGCTTGAATTGATTTTTTGTGTCATAATTTGGACAAATTTACATCAGCGGTCCCCCTAGTCTAGAGACAGAGCACACCCTAGCCTTCTTTGCACTTGCATTGCAGAGCACTAGTGCCCTTTCTGCACCTGTCATGGCCCCTATGAGATGAAAAACTTTCATTTTGTTCCTTGATATTTGATTGACTTGGTGGTTTTCCTTCTGTCCCTGAGTGTGTCTTCGTCTCTAAAAAACATCCACCTTGTTTGCTTTTGGTTTTTATAGCCTTTGATAAGAATTTTTTTGATTTTTATTTGTTCTTATCAGTTAGGACATTAGAATCTGTTTCTTGATCATTGATTGTTTGAAAGAATTGCTATTGTAGTCATCATTCTGTATAGTTTCTTTGGTCAGTGCTTTAGTAAGTATCTTAGTTTTCATATCATTTGAAAATTATCTGGATCGAAAAGAAAAATCTCATGCATTTTGCATTATATTTAAGGTTTTGTGATTGGAATTGGAAATTATAACATTACATTAGGGAAACTGACTTAACAATCTTGTTTGTTCCATCTTGAATGCTGCATCACTCTTTGTTGTCTTCCCTACCATACATAGTTTTTCATGGAAAATAAGATTTCATTTTGCCATGCTAGATTGCATATTTAGGATATTCAGGTGAAATTTGTGGCGAGCTTTGAAAATTAAAACATAATTCAATATAAACGTTAAAATTTGCATCAATCTTAAGGAGCATTTTAAATATTGACGCAAACATCTAGAGGTCTAGGATAGAGACATGTTCCAACACTACAAACATAAGAGTTGTCGTTTTTTTCTAGGGTTTCATTTCCAGGGTGATATCTCATTCCATGTACATAAGTGTATCAGACTATTCTCTACGTACCTTTGGGTATGGCGCTCCACACATGAAAATGATATGGGAATACTTTCGTCATATGGTTACACATTAAAAAACACTAACACAGACTACACTTCCACCTACTATTGAGTATATTTTGAAAGTCCACCATAGGTTTCTATCCTCACCTTAGGTAACTGAGTCGACCACCTTGTATACTGCGATACACTAAACATAACATTCAGGGAGATTGCTTTCCCGTACATAAATCCTTGGTTCTCGAAAGTGGTATATTGTAGTTCACAATTTCTTGGTAAACCTTCATGCACAGATTACCTTGTTTGATTTATTTTTTATTCTTAATTTTTAAGATTTATTAAACCAACTTGGAAGAACAACACCCTACACTCCATCATTCGCATAGAATGCAAAATAAGCCTCCTCTTCCAGCTGAGGAAACTCTTGGCTGTCATTAGAAGCAAAAAAAGATGTAGACTATTGAATCTAGTACTTCAAGAGCTACCACTTTTGGTCCTCCACCTGAAATAGATACACTAGAATCATCCTTTCCTATGAGTATTGAACCCGAGATGACTTCTTCATTTGCTAGTGAGTCCAACATAGTCGAAACAAAAGCACCTAAAATTTCATTACTTGAGGATATTGAACCTAAATATATTGAATAAGAGACAATGCAACTTGAGGTTATACAACCTAAGGTACATCATTTATCTACACCTATTACTTCAGGACCTTCCTCCTCTCTTCTTCTGTCTTAGACCCAACCACCACCTATATATCTTGGACCCAATAGTGAACCACTTCCACTTGGTCTTGTGAGTATCAAAGAGATTCCTTAGGAAGAGCCTTGATCCTCCTCTCCTATCCAGGAAAAGACTCATTTTTATCAGACCAATCCTTTTCCTTCTCCTCATACTCCATCACAAGCTCCTTTGTCTGGTTCTTTTCCTTTCAACTCACCCTTGAGTTCCCCTTAGCAACCCTCTTTGGGATAGTTAATCATGACTAAATCTGTTATGGTTTCTCAGCTTGTATCTACTACTATGACCGAGACAACCCATGTTGCAACTTCATCCATTTTTATAACATCACCAGAGACACATTTTTATAGTGGCCCATTCGTCCTACCTGGTTACCAATCTTTGTCTGGTAGCTTTTCTGGCGCAACATCCAGTCCATGGACCTCTCCCATGTTAACCTCTTATGAAATCCTATCTGCCACTTCTTTGATGAGTGCTACACAATATGCTCTTCCTCCTCCATCTACACCTACGGTTCAACAATAGATTGGTCCTTATCTCAGTGGGTATGGACACATACAACAACCCAATCCACCCCCTATTGGGAATCTTCTTCTTGGGGGGTAGTTGCCTCCATATTCCACTCCTTTTTCAGTAGGGGAAACCTGTTGCAGGGATATTTCCATCTCCTCAAGTTAGTGCTCAACCTCATTTGAGTCCTCCACATTCGGGAATGGCTTCCAATGTTTAGAAACCTACTTGGCCCATATAACTTGGTTTGGTTGTGGCTTCATCTTTAATCTCTCAACTTGTTCCACCTACATCTCAGATTCCTATTCATCAACCTATACCCCAGCCTGTTCACAATCAAATTAATGTAAGCCAACCTTCATAGGATACATCTTTAAATCAACTTGTTCCACCAGTATCTAGTGCCTCTCAAGCCACATATACTCATCCTTTTCAAGGTAACTTACAATCACAACTACTTGATCAGGCCATTCCTCAAATTCAAGTGGGTCAAAACGTATATGGTATGGCGGAGGCACAACCTAACCAACTTTATGTTGGGATGATGCAAAATCCCACAGGGAAACTGTATCAAGGTATACCTCAAATTCCTTACAACTAACAGATTCCAAACCAAGCAGTTTCTACCTTTACAAGGTTATCATGGAGCTAGACAACAAGGTTATGTTTATTCTGGTTATCAAAATCCTCCCTATCATGGAACACAGATACCTATTGCTCAGGCCATCCCATCTTACCTAGGGTATCCTCCACCACACCACAACAGGAAGTTTCCATTTGTAGAAACTCTTGAACTTCTAGATCTGACTTGACTCACCAATGATCCCATTTCTCATTCTCCTTGGTGGCTATTTATTCCCACAAATTTTCCTAGTGATATCCCTAAATTCAATCGAAATTCCGGAGAAAAACCATCTACGCACATTATTTATCATTTGTGGTGTTCTTCAAACTCTCTCAATGATGACTCTATTTATTTGTGTCTTTTCCAGTGCACACTCACCGGTACAGAATCAAAATGGTATATTGAACAACCATGAGCTTTGTTTGATAATTTCAGTGCCATAGTGACCACATTCCTAACACACATTTCTAGTTACCCATTCTATGTGAGACTAGAACTGAGCTTTTAACAAATTTCAAACAAATTGATTCCACTCACATTTCTGACCACATTCATGAGTGGCGATGTCGCCGTTGTTTGGCTAAAACTTTTTTTCCCGATCAATTGTTAACTGAATGGTTTATTAAGTCTCTGTTACCATCTATCACAGAATAAGTCGCTAAAGGTGGAGTTGTGATCGAAGATCGGGTAATTACTTATGCCCAATATTGGATCTTATATATACTCAATCTGACACACTCTATGATAAAATACCAAATGCTCAGTGACCTTTGAATATTGTTCCTTAACCTCCTAATAAAGAATCACATGCCGCCGATGCGTGATTGGTTCTACTGGCCAGTAGTTGTTGAGAAAACCATTTATTTCGAATCTAATTGTGGCTGCCCAAAACCATCCTTCCACTACTCCAGTGGCTTCTACTTTCGAGATCAATGTCGTTTAATATTCCAAAGGAAAATCCCAGTAACCATGAAGTAAGATGAAAGGAAAAGGTAAAAAGAAGAAAGATAATCCTCTGCAGGATAAACAATTTAACCAGTCTTCTGAAGAAAAATGGAAACCTCATTATCCATGCTTGATTTATAATCAGGATTATTTCACTCGTAATTGTCAACATCAGGCAGAAGTGAATCAATTCCTTAAGTCATATACTGCACTTGCTTTGTTGACAGATCTGTTCCGAATAAGGAGATCGATATGGTTGCTCAGGATCCCACTTCCTCTAACTTGGTTTTGATGCTATCCTTTGGTAAGCCGAAAAGTGACGTTATGGTGTCCATTTGAAATAAATACTACGGTAATGTGAATCCATCGAATGGTTAGGCTACTGATCAACCTAGTAGTTCGACTGTATCTCCATCATATCCTGCTCCAAATGCATTTCCTACCGAATTGGAAATTAGGCGTCCCAAAGGCATTATTCATAAATCTGCATTCAACCCTTTTGCAAGAGCTCCTCAGAATTATAACATAATTGAGGATATGGCTCAAGCTCCTTCATCTATGTCAACTTTTGAGGTGTTGCAAAATTGTCCCAGCTAGAAAAAGGATTTGATTCCCGCAATTGTTTGTATTGATCCTTCAGATTCTAACCTTGTAGTTTTTAACCATAAGAATCATACGCCTCGACTTCCATTGCAATTAACTTTCATTATTCAAGTTGTTATTCATAGCAAGAATACCCATCACTCCACTGGGGGAGAAGGAGCCTCAACCTATATCATGTCCCTTTCTTGCTGGAAGGCCATTGGTTTGCCCCAATTGAATCAATCATCGACTACTCTAAAGGCTTTTTACGAAGAGGTTTCAAGCCTTGTGGAATTCTGAATTTGTTACAAGTAGAATTA
This sequence comes from Pinus taeda, assembly GCA_000404065.3. Lineage (NCBI taxonomy): Eukaryota > Viridiplantae > Streptophyta > Pinopsida > Pinales > Pinaceae > Pinus > Pinus taeda. The sequence continues at coordinate 85,788 of APFE030689645.1, read as the reverse complement.
GGTGGAAAGATGGTATCAGTAGAAGTATAATTTATCGACATACCATTAGATTATAACCTTATAATGGGTCATATGTGGGTTTATTCTATGGCTGTTTTTGTTTCGACATATTTCAGAATGATTTCATTCCCTCATAAGGGACGTATAGTAGCCACTGATCAAATCACTTTCTTTGCCACCAATTCTCAAGTTACTGGAAGTGTCCCTCTTGTTGGGGTGGGATTGATTAAGTATTATTACTTCACGGGAACCTTTTCTCTTCCTTCTCCTACTCTTGACAACTCTAATCTGGTTGCCCATGTCAACATGATATCTTCTTGTACTACTCCATATGATCCTTGGCTAGTCCCAGATGAATCCAATATTGACACTTTTGGTGACTGCATGCTGCTCAATCCCATTGAGCTCGACTATAAAGCCATTTATTGGGCTTGTGTAGTGCATTCAAATCTCTTCTCTTTGATCAATTGGGTTGATTGTTCCTTAGATTATGGCACATCCTTTGATTCCTTCTCTCGTACATTTTCTACTGATGAGAGAATCATGGAGATCATGGTGTCAGATAATGTGTTATGGGACGATCATCATCATCTTTCCTCCTTGCCAGATTCCTTCGAGGATAATCTTAATGAACTATATCGGTCTAATTTCGTTGAGATGTCTACAAATTTAGTGTCCATCCATGATATCAATTCCGAGAATAATTTGTCAAATATTGAAGAGACTACCCCTCTTGACATTTTGATCAAACCTCACATTGTTGAGAACATACATATCAATGCGTCCTACTCTCCTGATGATATCAAAACATATAAATCCATTTTCCATGAGTTTTCAGACATTCTCGCCTAGTCTTATGAAGAGATGTCATGTATAGATCCAAACATCACTATACATGAAATTAAAAGGTATCCTGATGCTAAGCCAGTTCAACAATGCCTTTGTCTGGTTTGTCCCAAGAAGGCTGTCACCATTAAAGCTAAAGTTGAAAAAATTGTATGCGCTAGTTTCATCTACCTAGTACCTCTAATTGATTGGATGTCCAACATTGTTCCTATCATGAAGAAATAATAAATAATTTGTTTGTGTGTCAATTATCAAGACATTAATCGTGCTTGTCCTAAGAGAATTATCCTACCCCATTCATAGACCAAATTTTTGAGGATTGTGCTGGTTGTGAAATATTTTTGTTTATGGATGGATTTTTCGGTTACAATCAGATCAACATTCTCCTAGTAGACCCAACAAAAAACTGCATTTATTTGTCCTTGGGGCACATTTGCACATCAAAAACTCCCTTTCGGATTGAAAAATGTCGGGCCTGCATTCCAAAGGGAAATGAATTATGTCTTCCATGACATCAAACATATCATACAACCATATTTGGATGACCTACCCACTCACTCAAAAAATCGTGTTAATGATCCGATGCACCTTAGGGTTATATTTTTATGTTGTCAACACTATAAATTTAGGCTCAGTTCGCACAAGTGTGTGTTTTGTGTTAGCTCTGGTCGACTTCTTGGTTTCTTTGTATCAAAACATTGAATTCATATTGAACCATTGAAAGTCCATGCGATCATAGATCTGCCTCCTCCTTCTTCCCTTCTTTAGCTTCAACGACTCCAAGGGAAGGCTAACTTTCTACGAAGATTCATTCCCAACTACGCCAAATTGACCAAAGGATTTACTCACTTGTTAAAACAGTGGTTCCCTTCCATTGGGATGACACCACTCAAAAGGCATTTGATGCCTTGAAAGATGTTCTAATTCAAGCATCCTTGTTGTATCCACCGAATTACCAAGCAATTACTCCCTGTACATCGCCGTTGCAGTTACTAGCATCTCTATGGTATTGGTCCAAGAGGACAATGTAGGGACCAAAAATCCTATTTATTATTTGATTCAGAACTTGAATGGTACCAAGGTCAAATATACTCACGTCGAAAAGTTAACTTTGGTGGTTGTCTATGCTGTCCAAAGGTCTCGCCACTATATATTGCTCCACAAGACTATGGCCGTTTTCGACTGCAAACCCATGGCGTACATCTTGTCATGAAAATTGTTGGGGGAAAAGTACTCCAAATGGATTGTCATCCTCCAAGAGTTCGATTTGAAGTTTATCAAATCGAAGTCGAAGAAATCCTTAGTTTTTGCTGAGCTGATCTGCAATCTTCCCATTGCTAAAATAGAGACAACGTCTAGTGATTCTATTCCAGATGAGTCATTTTTCATTATCACGTCATCTAACCCATGGTATTGAGACATTATCATATATCTCCAAACCCAAAATTTCCGGTCTGATACCTCTCACTTTGACCAACGACGTACCCAATATCAAGCTAAGAACCATATTATAATCGATGACACCCTCTATCATCGTAGTATTGATACAATTTTTCGAAGGTTCCTCACCCATGAAGAGGTTGAGAAAGAATTAAATGAATGCCATTTTGGGGCATGTGGTGGTCATATGTATGGTTACGCCACTGCATAAAAGATTTTGCGTTTTGACTACTTTTGGCCTACTATGTTTCGCGAATGTATCCTCGCGGTCCAAAAGTGTCATGCCTGCTAGATATACGATTGTAAAACCCGTGCTCCACCTGCTCCCTTACACCCTGTTATCGCCATTGGGCCATTTGTGAAATGGGGCATTGATTTCATGACATGTAACCTCACTCACCCGGGGGGCATGGCTATATCATTGTGGTGGTAGACTATTTTACCAAGTGGGTCGAGGTGATGCCTACATACAATAACATTGGCGAAACAACTGCTCTCTTCTCTTTTAGTCATATTATTGCAAGGTTTGGTGTACCACATGCTATAATTATAGACCATGGGAAACATTTTCTTAACCACATGATGTTTGAATTGATTGCTAAGTTGGGTCTCTCCCATGAGAGTTCAACTCCCTACTACCCTCAGGTGAATGGGAAATTTGAGGCCATATATAAAGTTTAAAAAAAACTGCTTTGACGCATGATAGTGGTCCCCAAATCAAACTTGAATTTGATCCTTTATGCAGTCGTGTGGGCATATCGAACTTTTATTCGCACTGTTACCAGGTTTTCACCATTCCAATTGGTATACGGTCTTGAAGCTCCTGCCTACCACTTCTACAGAAGAAGAGCATCTCTTACATATGACACGCTTAAATGAAACACAATGTGATGCTGCGATGGCTAATGAATCTCATAAGAAATGCATTAAGGTGCAATATGACAAGAATGTCTAGCCTCGTGTATTCTCAGAAGATGACCTTGTCTTGCTGTATGATCAAGAGTCTAAAAATTTGGGATCGAGGAAGTTCGAGCCAATATGGCTAGGCCCATACATTATTAAACATGTTCTTGCTAAAGGGGCCTATGCGCTTGTTGAGTTTGATGGAGTTCCATTGATGCAACCTATAAATGGGATTTATCTTAAAATATACTATGCTTGAGTGATTTTTACATAGTTCACTATGTACATGCTGTATATAGGTGTGTTGAATGTGATTGTAGCGTGATTCCCTTCAAAGTTTCTTACGGTTTCTATTAATCTTTTTTACATTTGGTTTGAAGATGTCAGCATCCCTTCAACCATATGTTGGTTATGCTAATGGTGCTAATCATAGTACTGAGAACCTTTCTTCTGCAACATGGGCTATATATGCTCCGAATGGCGAGTTAGTTAGTTTACAAGGGATTTGTATCACTCTTCAAATAATATCACTGAGTATAGCGTAATGATCAAAATATTGTCTAATGTTATTTCTCATGGTATCCACCATATAGTAATCAAACTTGACTCACAACTTGGAGTACTACAACTAACTAATGTCTATTCCGTAAGGAGTCTAACTATGCTTCGTACGTTCTTAAGGGTTAACCTTTTGGAAAGATATTTTGATTATATCCAATATCAACATATTTCTAGAAGTTTAAACAAATTGACAAATGCATTAGCAAATCATGTTTTAGATAAACATTTGCAACACATGTAAATTAAATTAAATTCACATCACATACATTGAACGAGATGATATAACATATATAAGAAACACTGATAGGTATATATATGTATATTATATATGTATATATATATATATAATATATATATAATATATATATATAAGTTTGGTTTTACAAAAACTTGTGCCCAAGACACATGTGGCCACATGACATCTCATATCAAAAAATGTACATATAGCCAAAATATGGCTATACATAGCCTCCTAGTGGACTAATCATGATGCTCATGAAAGAAAGCAATTGCGCGAGCCATCTTGCACAGTAGCTGGCTGATACGACTAGGCACGTGAATAGTATGACGTTGTAGTCTCATAAGGCTCTGGTCGACCCTAGTCTCGACTATGCCATGGGTCAACCCCTCCATGTGTCGCTCGACCTCTGCAAGAGTCTCAGCCACATTGAGATCCTACAATACCTCTCATCTCCCTGCAACAACTTATACTCCTACTGTTTCCTGCTGTGGTTCTCGCACATGTTGAAGATAGGAGGAAGTGCAACGTCTGCATGTGAAAAAAATAAATAATATGTCTCAGATACAAAGAAAATACAAAAAAATGTAAACTTTAAAAACTCAAAAAAATTATAAAAATGTTTCTTTTTTTACCTATGACACCCCATCGCTTGCCAACAAGAAGCACAAGCCATGGGTCTCCATGGAAATCCATCCATGCATATGGATAATATTCAATCATAATTATTTGCATGCGCAAGCATCGAAAGGAGACTGGTGTCAAGCTCATCAATGATGGAATTGCATGTATGGACATGAGATCCACCCATCTCCTCATTCGTGGGACTCTCGGAACTCTGGGCTCGAGCGAGATATGCTGTGGTCAGAGAAATGGAATATTCTCTAAGGAAATGAAATCAAGATCGAACCATAACCAAATTTCTTCAATCGTCCATCCTTTTCCTTAGTAAAAATTTCCTTCATATTTTCCAACACTCACTCACTCTAGTTGAATATTGTTGACTCTATACACTCTAGAGCATACTGCATATGAGAACTATTGGCCAAATGTAGAGTAGCACTACTGACCAATCTAGAAATGACAAACAAGATCATCCTCAAACGTAAACAAACCACATTCTTTATCTCAATTTTCCCATCCTTGGTGAGTTGGGATCAAGGTCTACAGTGTGTGTTGATGTAATCCTTTACTGCCTCTCTACCCTTCCTCGAACTAGATAATGAGATGTGGGCACCTTTTCTCGATAGACCTGTCAAGAAGTATATGTCTTCTACCTATATCTAAAGTATATGTGCTCCAAGTCTGAAAGCCTATGCCTGAACATCCCATGCTCATATAAGATACTCCAACAACTCCATCTGTCGCCTCATCCCATGAAGCCAGAAGAATTTCAAGAGCCCACAATCTCTCAATTCCTAGATAGTGGCCGAATCTTTAGCTGCATCCATATCTTGTTCCTCATGTTATATTTCTCTCCATATCAGAGCCATTTTGTTTTGATAAAACCTGAAACACAACAAGAAGAACCATTAGAGTGAGTTTCATGCAAAAATTGAGAGTGAAACAGGCAAACAAAAATTGTGAATTGAGCCTAGTGTACCCTCCTAAGGGCAAACAATGTGTTGCAACGCCCTAAATAGTGCATTTTTTCCCTTCCCAGCGCACCTTTCGACACTAATGGGGCGCGCTGGAGATAAGGAAAAAAATTAAAGCCCTAAGTCCCTGAAAACTAGAAAAAACATGCATGAAATGACAAAACAGAACCATAGAAAGAAAGGAGGTGAGATCTCCTGCCTGGAAGTGACGATACTCGAAATGATCCACCAGATTGGTCACAATTAGTTGAAAAAGATAGGGGGAAAATCACTAAGAACTCACCCACCAAGAGGTAAAATGTGAAATGGTAAAAATGAATTATGTTTTTACCTATTTATGGTAATTTTCATAATTTTATTAAGATTTTTAAAATTTTGACGTAAATCTTACTCAATTTATCATGGATCAGGTATTTTTAATCTTTTGGTGGTGTTTTGAGTAGGTTAACAACTATTTAACGAATTTGATGATGTCTGAATCGAAATAGACCATTTGGACCAAAGGAGCATACTTTTATTGCTTTATCAAGCTATATAAACTTACAAAAAAGGAACCCCCTGGATTCCTCTTTCAACTTTTTTTCAGACTTCGAAAATATGAAAAGATTGTCGAGCACTTGTCTTTTCGATCTCATTAAAGGAAATGAAAAGATTCCTTCTCACTATAAGTTTAACCTTTTTCCAGAATGAGATAAAATATTTACAAAAAAGGAATAACTTAGTCGAACATGGCTAATAGGTTCTCCTGAGTATTTTTTTCTTACTTTTTAGACTCATGAGGATATTTACGACAATGAACCTTTGGATTTTTCTTTTTCTCCTCTTTTTCAAATTCTCTAAACATGAAAAAGGGGTCGAGTTTTACCTTCACTATACTCGTAAGAACATCAAACAATGGTGGATTCGTCGAACATAATGGGACCGAGCCACTCCTTCTTAGGGTTCATTAAAAATACTTAGAGGGATTCATTCGAAGGATGAACTTAGAAATTAAGCATATGTTATCCTACTCAAGCTTGTTAAAAACTAAAGAGGTATTGACCAAAAATGGTTGGGGAAATTGGGAAAACAGGGCACTGCAACTGTTAACGGTAGCAAGTAACTCTTGAACATGACACTCTCCCACTTCATATCTGTGTTTGTTGGGTTGGGAAATCTAATTGTCTTTTGGTTCATCATACCATATCAAAGCCTACACTTTCAGTTTTGGGTTATTGCTACCAACTCCATTCAGTGTTGCCAATATCCTCAACATAACTCATTTAGTTGATATTTACTACGATACTCTTAAGCCTTCATTCCATGTCTACCATTCCTGAACCAGTTCGACATCAACATCATTCTGTCTCAAATCATGACACCCGTTTCGTGTTGTTAATGAGGGGTACATCAAGGCCCTCCCGCGACAAGTCGCTTCTTGTCAACATTAGCTCATTATCCAAGAAGTTGACTTAAAAAATTTCCTTTCGGTACCTTGGGGATTACATAAATCAATGGAAATTTCCTCACTCTCGGCGATAGGTTTTCATCATTGGCCTTCAATCAAAAGGTTATGTGTGGTGTTCGACTTCAACTCATTCATTCACACAATACAAATTTTACTACTGTACCTTGAGATCCATTAACATCATCTATGGTTTCTTTCGTATGTGTTAACATCTTACATCATTGGCCGGTAATCATATGGTGTCTTCCATGTTTGAATCCAGCTCCTTTATTCACATGGTTATAATCGTACATCGGACGATCGAGTGAATGAGATAGAATACCCCAGATGTAGTTCCATCCATCTAGGTTGTGGTTCAGGATTAATGCAAGATTTCCAAGCATGATGGTTGTGATCATATAGAGTCATACAATCATGGATCCACATTTTTTCATCAGTGTACATGAATTCTTTATCATTGTACATGTAATGTTAGCTTATGTGCTGAGTATGGGTATTCCTCACTTAACAAATATATCATGATGAAAATGTGTTGTAATAGATGATGATCTGGACCAGTTATTCTTGATCTGAACTTGTCACAAGGTAAATCACTTCAGTCATCAGCCATCGTTTTTGAATTTATGCTTTAGGGGGCACTCTGTTATAGGCCATTTTATCACACCTGGTCAATAGGCCCACAAACTGGATCAATCGCCATCCGTGAACATGTTGTAATTATCCCTACAAAAATCCCTAAGCATGACCTTTCTAAATAATTGAGTTTCTTCGTTTAACTGTTTCAAAACAATTCTTTTAAGACCTAATGCACTCTGCCCCTTTAGAGACCTTCGTTCAATAGTAGGTTTCTCCTTTCTGCACCAACGCTCATCAATAACAACTTGCTCCTTACTGGGGGTGCACCGATTCTAGAAATTTGAGAAAATTAAAAAGAAACCCAAAGCTTTCTCTTCCAAAAGCTTCCATGGGTTGTTTTAACCATTTACCTTGTATATGCTTGAGTCCTATCTGAACCTACCTTGGAAACTTCACCTCTTATTCCTTGAGTTCATCCTCCCATCTTAAGTGGATCTCAAGCCTGGATTGGTAAATGGATAAGAATTCCTAAATTACCATCCCTCTCCTATAAATTTACTACCATCTACAACATTAGGGTTGGATTTTGGAGACTGATCATGCCCTCATTCTGCGACCTTGAATCTAAGAGAGTCATCATATTCATGCATTAGGGTGACATTGAGGTGTTCTTTGTGACAAGGAAGGACAAGTCAACTTGGGGAGATCTATACAAGATCAACTACTATTCTTGGTTGTAAACTCTCTCCTATTTCTATTAATAAAAAGAGTATATCATTTTCCTATCTGTGTTATGTTACATTTACATTCATGTATTCCAATGCTTTGTTGATCCATTGAATAATTTAATTGAATTATTCTACATAGATGTTGTGGATATTTGGCTTGTTGTGAATGTATGTGCAAGTTCTAATTATAGCAATCAGAGCTACGATTGGAGCTTACAAGCTAAGAGGAAAGTAAAGCTTGTGACAAATTCCAAGTAAGCCTCTTTCCCATTCTTTAATTTCTCTAAGGGAAACCCTATATTCTTTGCTTTCTGTTGTTCTAGACCAATACAATGTCTAGGGAAGATACTTTTGTCCGCAACCATAAATTCGACATAACATTAGGCATTATTCTTGTGAAGTTCTTGTAATATGTGCAATTATCCTTTGTCACAATGTGTGCCATAATCTCCAGCATGACATTATGTTTGGTGTTTATCCTTGTGGAATTCTCATAATATATTTTACTATTTTATTGGTTTGGTTTGGACCACATATCCTTCAAAAAACCCTAAACACTTATAAAGTCGAGTGTTTTTGCCCATGAGTAAGTCTTAATCAACATGTAGGTTCATGTGGAATTTTAGACAGTTTTTCCTTTTCCATTGCATCAAGAGGGCTACAATGAGTGCAAAGATCATTCTGTTCAACCATTGTTTGCATGTGTTTCCATGTTTTGAAGTTGCACACATCGTCATTGATGCAGAATGCACTACATAATTGTGGGGATATGGGGAGTCAATATCCTTGCTCTCTTTGTTTTATAGTGTCCCCTTATTAATTGGATTTTTTCCTTTGCTGAGGTTACTAAGGGGTTTGACACATTGAATTGGAATGATATTGTTGTATGGAAATGGAAATATGTTTGAAGACAATCACTTACAATTGCCGAGGTTGTTTTTAAATCACCCAAACTAGCTATAAGGTACATTTTTTTTTTTCACTTCTCATCCATGCTTAAAAGTTTGAATCTAAAACACATGCAACCATTTAAATGTATATAACATCTAATAATAATCACTATGAGATGGTTGAATGAAAACAATATCTACTACTGCGTAATATAAGGTCCTAAATACTGTTTGTTATGTCATAAAAAATTCAAATATGGTGGATAACACTATGATTTTAGTCAATGTTATAAATATTGAAAGTTCATAAATGCAAGTCTTTGCTTGGTTTTATGCAAAGGCTTACTCAAATATATCAATTTTGGATGGAAATTTAACTTACATTTTTTAATGAATGAAGATATGAACTTGTATGTTTTGTCGACTCTATAATGCATGTAGTTGTTTATTCCTCAAAGAACTTATTGGGATGGTTTATCTTTCCTATAAATGTGTGTGCTAAGTTTTCCACCCACATTATATCATACAATTCAACCTTGAACATGTCCTACTTCAAGTAGTGCATTGTGACCTAGAATTATGCTATATTAATTTAAACATAATCTTATACATTTTATACAAGGATGGAGTATCCTTATTTTCATTTTGTCAGAGAATAATGGAGAAAATCAATTGGAGATATTTTTTAGCACTCTATCTTTCTCTTTATGATTATTATATTGATCCAAGGGTTAGATTATGATTTTCTTATAGTTTGTTGGAGGATAGAACTAAAATAAGGCCAAACAAGGGCATCTTGCTCCACTGAAAGGGCATTCAAGGTGATGTCTCCATTAGTCCCTCCTTTTATCATTGAAGGAAAAGTTGTACCATTTTGAGTGCGAACATCTAGGGACTCTTCCATCTTACATATAAACCCCCTTTAAGACAAACTTGTTGCACTTGGATGTGATCCTAATTAAGACCATACTCCCAACCAAATCTTAAGAACCCTAGCCACCCTAGGTAACACTTAAAGGAAATCCTCTTATTATTGTCATAAATACCTCATGTCAAACCCTGATACACTCTAAATTGATAAAGTGGCCCCATAACTCTTAGGCACTAATCTATCTTATCTCCAAATACTAAAAATCCAAATAAAATAAAAAACCCATTTCTTATAAATCCTTTCCTTTGTTTTGTAACCTAGGAGTTTAAAGGATTAAGTACTAACATAGGTTGATGGATGTATGTTTCTTTAATGTCACATTTAATTAAAATATATTAAAATGTTGATTGTATATCTTGTGATGAGCACATGGCAAGATTGATCCTTAGGGAATATTCATTTGTTTCATAATTTCTTCCACTTCATGAAAGGAAGCTCAAGTATTAAAAATAAATAGACCTACTTATTTATTTAACTTGAAGGTGGCCCAATGTCTCTTGATAACAAAATGCAGCTAATCTAAACTCAAATTTATTTAGTATTATTATAAAGCAAAATTCTCATAGGGAGAAAAACTAGAAGATGATGTCGAGGTAGTTCACAACCGTTGTATTCGGAATTTTGTATATTCATTGAATGCAAACCAATCCTCAACTTTGGTATCATGAATTAAATTTAAAATTTTGTTTATCATGAATTAAATTTAAAAATGTTGTTTATCTCTAGAAAAATCCTTGGAGGGGACTCTTGATATATCACTGAATAGACAATTGACATAAACTTGTTGATAAATTTTGGAAAACCTACATTCTGTAGCTATATTCTAACAATCTATCTCTAGTGTATGACAAAATTCTGGTCTCGATTTCCATCTTGAAGTTGTAGGTGCAAAATAGAGAATTTTACACCTTGAAAATAAAGAAACATATCAACAAAGCAAGAATGGCATTTAAAACACTTAGTTAGGTTGTATTGAGATAATTGTAAATTTATGTCATTAGTTAGGTACTGACTGAAATCAAACTTGAAAAATGATTTTTCACTGGGGAAAGGAAAGAAAAGAAACCTAAAAATATCTCATTAATGGTTTGGTAATTATCATATCCTAAAAGACAACAAACCATAGCTACAAGTTGTTTTGTTGACTTAGGGAAAATATTGGTAGGTACAACAATGGAGTTTCCAGTATTGGCTTATCTAAGTGTAAAATTGATTGTAATAAAGTTCTCCTTTCCTCTGAGGTCAATTCTAGGTAAGCAAGGCTTAAATTTGTTTCATACAGAGCTTTGGGTTTGGCTAGGAATTACTATTTTGAGCATTTCTTGGATAGACTTGGGGCTTATGAAAAAGAGAATAACTCCATTTTTAGAAATTGTAGCTTTCTTATTGGGAATGCAGTTCTCACGACACTAGGTTACAAACTCATGAAAGTGAAAGGTTTGGAGAATGATAAATCTAGCCAAATTAAACTCCCATACAAGTGAAACATCTTGAAGATCTTTAAAATGTTGGAATTTTTTCTCTTTCAATTCATGGAGCTCAAATTGATAGTGGGTGTCAAGAACATCTCTCTGTATGTCAATTGTACTCATTTCCTCAAAATTGATAGGCTGGGAAGACTCAACAAACTCAAGTTTTTGATTTATTTAACTTCATACTGAAATGAACAAAGAGGAAATATTGAAAATTATGCAGAAAATACAATCAAATAATCTTCATGATGACTTCAATGGTCACACTCCTACTTTTATTTCATTGGTGCCCCTTCAAGTGTTATGATTCTCCAGTAATTGATTAATGAAACTATTATCCATATTTTCCCCTTTAAAACCAATGGAATAATTCTTGAACACAAGGTATATTTTTGTCGAATGAAGGCATGCAAAAATATGTTTTCCAACTCTTTACAATCATAACATACCATGTTATGGTGATGTCATGCCTATGTGGACCAACACTTGGCTTCCATGTATCATGGAACTTTCGACATGTATTCTCTATCAACCTATCCTATTGATTATTGCATCCACTGTTATATTTCCTTACATTGTCACATCATGCCACCAAACTGGTTTCGAGGGGTTAGGTAGTGGTTTTCATAGATTAGGGACAGGGCCTCAAAAAGGTTATGGTTGTGCCATGTAACCTAGGTAGTATATCTCCTCGGTTCCATTTCGACTCCCCCTCCCTTTTTTAACTAATTGAAAGCTACTTAACTTTATTTCATTGCGGAAAAATGACAAAACGAGCCAAAGTTTTAATGTTCAAACTTTATTCCATAGAAACAAAACCCCAAAGTCTAATAAACCTTAAAAATAAAACTGAATTTTACACTAAAATTTTGAAACTGGTTCTATACTACAACAATTACCTTCCAAAATGACACATTCCAACAATTCTATGTCTATTTGAAGCTAGTGAACATGTAGTGTTCTATTTCATAATTTTTTTGACATAATTATGGGCCCATTATTAGTGAGCAGGCCTTTCTGAATGGGCTTCCTTAAAACAATTTTGTGCCCTCACTACAATCACACACATTCATTATCTATTTAGTGATAAGCATAATTTATTTGTGGTATACATTATGACACAACATTAAATATTTCATGTTACACATGTTATTATTTCAAAATTGTACTTGAATTAATCATAGGATGAGCACAAGTACGCCCACCTAATTGAATTTTTTTATAGAGCATGTTTACCTCACTATGTTGTCTTACAAATGATATTCTATTTGTTTATGAAGTTGGTTTCATGTCAACGATGCTTCTTATCCTTTAGTTCTAGAAAATAAAGTATGTTGTATTTTGATTATACTTCTTTTCTCATAAACTCATAAATCACGGGGCATTTGCTATCACACTATTTTCATCCAATTGTGTAGGTTAAAGGGTTTTCATTAAAAATACCACTTATAAGACTATATGTGAGGCAAATGAAGCATTGAACATAAGGAATTATTTGGTTATCTATGGAGAATAAAACTCAAGCCATGTAATTGACCAAAATTGATTGCACAAAATATTAGCTCTCTAAGCCATGAAATTTGCATAGGTAATGATTCTATAATCCTATAGTCTTCTTACACGTTGTACTGTCTGACCTTGGCTAGTATAGTTTTATGACACCCAAAGAGGGTTTTTTTCATTGATTATATATGCTAGAATTATATATGATGGACTAGGTTGGGTCACTTGACTTGTGAACATTGTTATATATGTATATGTTATATGAATGGTTGCATCTCTTCTTATGTGTGTTTATAAGTTTGATTATGTGTATCAAATAAAAAATGATTAAGAACATGTTATATGTATGTTCTTTTATATATTCAGTTAATGACATGGTATATGAGATATGATTGTGAAAAATGAATGATCATTGTTGTGCATAACATACAAATTATTATGATCTTGTTGATGATGCATGATTACATGACTATGTATGTTTAACCTTGTATTGAGCAACATTTGGTTGAGAACTTAGTTACTTGCTCAGAAGTATGATAAAATGATAAATGACCATGGAGGTCATGTACAGGTTTGGAAAAAACGTGATTGAATTATTTCATTATGAATTTTAAATGATGTTTTTAATATACGAGGTTATGATGTGTGCAGGTAAGGGGAAATAAGACCTTGCCAATAAACCATCATATGGGTGTGAGCTCACAATCAATATCTTGAGGTGAATCATGGAGCTTCAAAGAAGAATAAATGATAATCCATAGAGGTTAGGGCATGGATTCAAAAATCCATGGAATATCAAGATGCAAAGTCTTGAATCTATGAAAAATATTAGGGTGTAGAGTCCTAACTTTTTGGAAGATCAAGGTGTGGGGTCTTGGATATTTGTAATGGATCAAGACGTAGAGTGTTGATTCTACTAGGACGTGGAGTCTTAGGTACATAGCAAGGGTGTGGAGTCATAATAAGTTGGGAGAGGTTCACAATAGGGGTGCAAAATCCCTATTCTCCAATAGGAAAACACCACTTAAGGGCATAAATCAACGAGGTAAACTGATCTAAGTTAAACTTTGAATTAAACTAACTCCAAATTTACCCTCTTTAGATGGCATTTTAAAATAAATATTATTTTAATGCAAAATATTAGTTATCACGGGGTGATGAATATTACATAATTTAGGTAAATAAATAAAGAACAAAATTTTGGGGAGTGCCACCTTAGGGGTTGGTGAATAATATGAATTATGGTGAATTAAAAAGAAATTAATTTTGCATCAAAGGGGTAATGCGTCACCCCACTTAGTTCCTACAAATACTAAATTATTTTCCCATGGTGGGGGGGACCTGGAGAGTAGCTAGATGCTACCAGAATGATTTCCAAATTCCTAAACTAAAAATATAACTATAGTTGCCTAGTTGATGGAGATTGAGTGGTGTTCAGAGGAAGATAAAGTATCTTCCTTAATTTTCTTGACATTTCTCACTATTGTTGAAGTTGGTACTATTTGTGAGCTCATATAGCTCAAGGGTTCTAGAGGAAAAAGTTTTTCCTTGGATATGGTTGGGTGGAAAAATTGACTCGTCTCTTGGGTTAGCAAGCAAAGCTATTGGAGGGAGCGATTCAACTATGTTCCAATGGAGTTGTTGAAGGAAAAAAATCAACTAAGTTCCAGGTATATTTTTCAGCTTCATTTAATTTATTTTTTTATATTGTGTTGTCTAATCTTTGAGATAATTTTTATAAACTTGAGAAATACTTTGAGCATTAATCTTAAGTTATTCAAAATTGGTGGTTAATTATTAAGAATATGGTATATTCTGTCTCAACTAACATTGCAGGTAACTAGGTACTTTGTACGACATCTATGAAGGTATAAATGTTATGCATGGGCTAAAGAAGAAAAACAATTGTAGAAGTTATTTTTTTAGAAACAACATATCTTTCTCTTATTTTAATACCATGCCTCATTGCACATATGACTCATGAGGAGAAGTAAAATATTTCAAAAGAATTATTTAGCCAAGCAAATCTCGTGACTACCGGTCCTTACGGCAATAGCCCGCAAAGCGCGGACTGAGGTCTCACTTGAGGTAGCAGGGGAGGGTGCTGGAACTAGGTTTCCGCACCCTTGGGATGCTTAGATGTGGTTTGGAGGTATCACGCACCGTTCTACCGCTTCGCGCTGCTCTGTACTCGCGCAAATCCATAATACCTCTTACTGCCTATTGGCGTGCTGTCTACAGATCTAATCTATTGGATGAACTATTGCAAATAAGATCTACTTAGATAGGTCTTTAAGCAAACATTTATCAGATTTTATTCAATTCGCGTATTAAGATGAAACCCAGATTCACAAGTATTCAAGAAACAAGCATATGCACATAGATTAAAACAGTCTTATTAACAGGAAGATTCGCAATAGTTCATATTTAACATAGAATTCTCAGAAGAAACTTATCTTTATTTCCACTTTATTCCCAATACATCTAGATACACCCTACGCACTCAGCTATAGGGGTTCGCACACACAGCTGCAGACACTTCTAGGCCTCTGCGCACATAGCTGCAGAGCCTCTATCCACTACCTCAAACCCTCGACTCAGACTTACATACGCTTTAAACTGCTTTCCTCAACAACCCATTACAATTTAGATCCAAGATCCTACCCAAAAAGAACTGCCTTTCCCTCATAGAGCCGCGCTCTATTTATACCTTCCTATGGTCCATGGACTGACTTACTTCCTATTATTTTATATTATTTTTCGGGTGGACAACCCTTTGACTTGAACTTTTACATTTCGTGCTCCGCATATTTCGGAGGTTTACAATATTTTTATCCTAATTTCTAGGCTATCAGAGTCCAAAACTGTTACGTGGGACCTCCGCTACCCAACACAAAGAGGGCATGCAAGAATGCTTATTTTAATTCATATTCTTTGTTTTAGTTTCTAATTATTATGGATTTTTTTTTTATGGCATGCACTTTTTTTTGGTAATATTAGAAAAGTCTAGATAGATAATTTGTAAATTTCTGATGATATTCTCTAATTGAGGTTGCAAAGGCTTCCATGCATGCTATATATTTGACAAAATGTACATACATATTTTAGAAGTTAAATTTTAATGTGTTTTAGAAATTTGAGCTTTTGGGATGGTTTTGTTATGAACCAATGCAACTTCAGGGGGTGTCCATGCCATATGGATCTAGAACCCCTAGAACTCAATTTTATAAATTTGTATTTTTCCATAATTACTCAACAACCCTGTAGGTTAGGTTTTGATAACTACTTGTGTAATTTAACATAAGTTTATTCTAGGTCCTTGACTGTGATATGAATTGATGGTTGTAGGCTAATAGTGTACAACATGTTTGTCTTAATTCCTTAATGAGTTAAAGGCTTTACATGCAAAGTGTTGAATAAAAGCCTCAATGGTTGTACCTTTTATGCATGTAGATTATTAGAGTAAATTTCTTAATGACTCTAGCTTGAATGCACAAGAATTTTTTGAATAGATGGTGCAATGTATGTAGCTTCCTATGTCTGCAAAGTTTTTGTATAAATGTGAAAATGAATTTAATAATTTGCAATCAAAGTGTTTGTGAAAATGTGTCAATGAACAATTTGGTAATCTTATTGATGTATTACATTAACTTGCATGTGGATTCAAATAGGTTGTTTCAATTATAAAGTATATATAAACATTGATTTAGATTCCAAACATGTTTTAGTAGATGCATTTCTAAAATTAGTTAAATCTCTATGAGAAACTTAGTGTGAAATTGGTGATAAAAATAGGAAATACTTTAATAAATAGTAGTAAAAGGAAGCAAAATTAAATTTATTATTTCATATGTATTTTAATGTAAATCTTAGGATATTGTTTTAGTTTTTATTTTATTTTTTAGAAGTAATTTTGGTTTATGCAGTTAATTTAGAGTCTTAAGGTTAAATGAGACCTTACATATGTCTTTTAGGTAAGATTAACGATAATGGTTGTGATTAAGTATGTTTTTTAAGTGTTTATTATATTTGAATTTGCAGGTATTTATAAAGGGTGACTACCATTTTTAGGTTTTGGTTAAGTCTCAGTAATGTTATTTCCATAGGCAAAATTTTGCATGGTTTATTATTTAGAGGAAGACTATAATATATAATAAGCATATGCGAACAAATAATCTATGCATTTCGATGCGTTATTAAATTAAATCAAATCATCTATATGTGAACAAATACTTCATGCATTCAGAGACCCATCAATAATTTGATAAAATAAAGTATTGGAAAGTTTGAAATTAGTTGGGTTCAACCTGTAAATTAATTAGATTGAGAATATTTTTATTAAAAGGAATAATGTCTATTTTTTCTAGTTTTAAAAAGAAAATGAAAGATTTTGTGTGCAAATCAATTTTCTATTTGTTATGAGTTCAAATGCACATATTAGAGTAAGTAGTAAACAATATGCCCATACAAGGAATTCACACTATTAATATAAGAACTTATTAAGGCAAGTTCAAGTTGAACTATTCATTTTCAAAAGGCCAAATGTCGTTGAAGGGTTTCATGCTTATTACAACTTTACAAGTCTAGTTCAAAATCTTAATATTATATTGATTTAATTTGGCTATTTGTGTAAACCATGAAATTGTTATGTGAAAATCGGTATGCTAGTGAATAATTTTCTTGGAATGATGTCTTTGAGAAAATAAGGAAAATTATTAAATATACATTCATTTGAGTCCTTATTCTCTAGCCCATAACTTATATATTTTTATTTGGAGTATCTACTTATACATTTTTTTGAGTATTTACTATCCTACACAAAATTTATATACTTTATTAAAAACAATTACATCTTCTAAATTTTATAAATATAGTAACTCCGAGAAATGGTTGATTCTTTCCCTTAGCAGTTTAAAAGATGATGATGATGATGATGATGATGACGACACCCATTTTCGGTAACGTAGGTTATAGAATTAGTTGCAAGGTTAGGGATCTTACA
>APFE030689645.1:11138-62348 GCA_000404065.3 Pinus taeda | reverse complement strand
GCAGTCCTTCAAAACATCCGCGCTCGGGACGCGGACATGACACGGGAAAAACCTGTAATTGGCACAAAAAATTCACAAATGACAAAATTTTCTCCAAATTTCTTGAAATTTGGGCTGGGAGTCTCAAATCAAGTACCATGCTTATTCAAAGAGGCTTTGGCAAAAATTTGGAGTGGATCGGGCGTTTTCCTTCATTTTTGTGTTTTGGCCAACCGTCCTTGGAGCACCTTCGTTCTCGCCGGTATTTTTGATATTTCTCTCAAACCATGACACCTGTGTAAAAAGTGAAGGAGGTTTTTGTTCCTTGGCATGTTTTGGACAAAAACCTCTCTCAGTTTTCCAAAATTCATCTCTGACTGCTCTGAAACATCATTTGAGTGAAACTTGCCTTGATGTGTGAAACAAGGAATTTGGTCGAAATGAAGCGAAATGAAGGGGATAGGGGGCTTCTAAATTCTTGAGGAATTTTTTGGGAGTGGGGAGGGATGTTGGGGAGCAAGGGAAAGTGGAATCTCAGAGATTGAGTGAGGGGAAGGGGTCCAAAAGGGCAAATCACAGGCCCAACCTAGAAAATTGCCAGGTTGTAGCTAGAAACTGGGGTTTGTGCGAAAATGAGGATTTTGGGGATCTCAGTGATGGGAAGTGTTTGATAAGGTACTTTAAGGATAGGGGAAGGTGTATGAACATCAGGAAACAAGTTTTGCCATTGATTTGACCATCCAAGAGAAATTGGCTTCAAAACCCTAGGAGAGGGAAATGAACTTACCAAGGCACAACTGAAGCATGAACAAGACGTAAAATGACTCATTAGACACTGACATGATAATGACAATCCTATGAATGATGATAGACTCAGCTAAATGATGACATAGACCGCCATTTGGACAACTTTAGAAGGAGTGAAAGCAAACCCTAGACCTAATGCCTAGTGAGATGCAAAATTGACACTGATGAGACACCTAACTATGCATATGCAAAGAGCTATTGATCATTGATGGAGGGATTAAGACCGACACTAACATCCTCAACATAACTCATTTAGTTGATATTTACTACGATACTCTTAAGCCTTCATTCCATGTCTACCATTCCTGAACCAGTTCGACATCAACATCATTCTGTCTCAAATCATGACACCCGTTTCGTGTTGTTAATGAGGGGTACATCAAGGCCCTCCCGCGACAAGTCGCTTCTTGTCAACATTAGCTCATTATCCAAGAAGTTGACTTAAAAAATTTCCTTTCGGTACCTTGGGGATTACATAAATCAATGGAAATTTCCTCACTCTCGGCGATAGGTTTTCATCATTGGCCTTCAATCAAAAGGTTATGTGTGGTGTTCGACTTCAACTCATTCATTCACACAATACAAATTTTACTACTGTACCTTGAGATCCATTAACATCATCTATGGTTTCTTTCGTATGTGTTAACATCTTACATCATTGGCCGGTAATCATATGGTGTCTTCCATGTTTGAATCCAGCTCCTTTATTCACATGGTTATAATCGTACATCGGACGATCGAGTGAATGAGATAGAATACCCCAGATGTAGTTCCATCCATCTAGGTTGTGGTTCAGGATTAATGCAAGATTTCCAAGCATGATGGTTGTGATCATATAGAGTCATACAATCATGGATCCACATTTTTTCATCAGTGTACATGAATTCTTTATCATTGTACATGTAATGTTAGCTTATGTGCTGAGTATGGGTATTCCTCACTTAACAAATATATCATGATGAAAATGTGTTGTAATAGATGATGATCTGGACCAGTTATTCTTGATCTGAACTTGTCACAAGGTAAATCACTTCAGTCATCAGCCATCGTTTTTGAATTTATGCTTTAGGGGGCACTCTGTTATAGGCCATTTTATCACACCTGGTCAATAGGCCCACAAACTGGATCAATCGCCATCCGTGAACATGTTGTAATTATCCCTACAAAAATCCCTAAGCATGACCTTTCTAAATAATTGAGTTTCTTCGTTTAACTGTTTCAAAACAATTCTTTTAAGACCTAATGCACTCTGCCCCTTTAGAGACCTTCGTTCAATAGTAGGTTTCTCCTTTCTGCACCAACGCTCATCAATAACAACTTGCTCCTTACTGGGGGTGCACCGATTCTAGAAATTTGAGAAAATTAAAAAGAAACCCAAAGCTTTCTCTTCCAAAAGCTTCCATGGGTTGTTTTAACCATTTACCTTGTATATGCTTGAGTCCTATCTGAACCTACCTTGGAAACTTCACCTCTTATTCCTTGAGTTCATCCTCCCATCTTAAGTGGATCTCAAGCCTGGATTGGTAAATGGATAAGAATTCCTAAATTACCATCCCTCTCCTATAAATTTACTACCATCTACAACATTAGGGTTGGATTTTGGAGACTGATCATGCCCTCATTCTGCGACCTTGAATCTAAGAGAGTCATCATATTCATGCATTAGGGTGACATTGAGGTGTTCTTTGTGACAAGGAAGGACAAGTCAACTTGGGGAGATCTATACAAGATCAACTACTATTCTTGGTTGTAAACTCTCTCCTATTTCTATTAATAAAAAGAGTATATCATTTTCCTATCTGTGTTATGTTACATTTACATTCATGTATTCCAATGCTTTGTTGATCCATTG
The DNA here is from genome assembly GCA_000404065.3 of Pinus taeda. NCBI lineage: Eukaryota > Viridiplantae > Streptophyta > Pinopsida > Pinales > Pinaceae > Pinus > Pinus taeda. The sequence continues at coordinate 59,710 of APFE030689645.1, read as the reverse complement.
AATAATTTAATTGAATTATTCTACATAGATGTTGTGGATATTTGGCTTGTTGTGAATGTATGTGCAAGTTCTAATTATAGCAATCAGAGCTACGATTGGAGCTTACAAGCTAAGAGGAAAGTAAAGCTTGTGACAAATTCCAAGTAAGCCTCTTTCCCATTCTTTAATTTCTCTAAGGGAAACCCTATATTCTTTGCTTTCTGTTGTTCTAGACCAATACAATGTCTAGGGAAGATACTTTTGTCCGCAACCATAAATTCGACATAACATTAGGCATTATTCTTGTGAAGTTCTTGTAATATGTGCAATTATCCTTTGTCACAATGTGTGCCATAATCTCCAGCATGACATTATGTTTGGTGTTTATCCTTGTGGAATTCTCATAATATATTTTACTATTTTATTGGTTTGGTTTGGACCACATATCCTTCAAAAAACCCTAAACACTTATAAAGTCGAGTGTTTTTGCCCATGAGTAAGTCTTAATCAACATGTAGGTTCATGTGGAATTTTAGACAGTTTTTCCTTTTCCATTGCATCAAGAGGGCTACAATGAGTGCAAAGATCATTCTGTTCAACCATTGTTTGCATGTGTTTCCATGTTTTGAAGTTGCACACATCGTCATTGATGCAGAATGCACTACATAATTGTGGGGATATGGGGAGTCAATATCCTTGCTCTCTTTGTTTTATAGTGTCCCCTTATTAATTGGATTTTTTCCTTTGCTGAGGTTACTAAGGGGTTTGACACATTGAATTGGAATGATATTGTTGTATGGAAATGGAAATATGTTTGAAGACAATCACTTACAATTGCCGAGGTTGTTTTTAAATCACCCAAACTAGCTATAAGGTACATTTTTTTTTTTCACTTCTCATCCATGCTTAAAAGTTTGAATCTAAAACACATGCAACCATTTAAATGTATATAACATCTAATAATAATCACTATGAGATGGTTGAATGAAAACAATATCTACTACTGCGTAATATAAGGTCCTAAATACTGTTTGTTATGTCATAAAAAATTCAAATATGGTGGATAACACTATGATTTTAGTCAATGTTATAAATATTGAAAGTTCATAAATGCAAGTCTTTGCTTGGTTTTATGCAAAGGCTTACTCAAATATATCAATTTTGGATGGAAATTTAACTTACATTTTTTAATGAATGAAGATATGAACTTGTATGTTTTGTCGACTCTATAATGCATGTAGTTGTTTATTCCTCAAAGAACTTATTGGGATGGTTTATCTTTCCTATAAATGTGTGTGCTAAGTTTTCCACCCACATTATATCATACAATTCAACCTTGAACATGTCCTACTTCAAGTAGTGCATTGTGACCTAGAATTATGCTATATTAATTTAAACATAATCTTATACATTTTATACAAGGATGGAGTATCCTTATTTTCATTTTGTCAGAGAATAATGGAGAAAATCAATTGGAGATATTTTTTAGCACTCTATCTTTCTCTTTATGATTATTATATTGATCCAAGGGTTAGATTATGATTTTCTTATAGTTTGTTGGAGGATAGAACTAAAATAAGGCCAAACAAGGGCATCTTGCTCCACTGAAAGGGCATTCAAGGTGATGTCTCCATTAGTCCCTCCTTTTATCATTGAAGGAAAAGTTGTACCATTTTGAGTGCGAACATCTAGGGACTCTTCCATCTTACATATAAACCCCCTTTAAGACAAACTTGTTGCACTTGGATGTGATCCTAATTAAGACCATACTCCCAACCAAATCTTAAGAACCCTAGCCACCCTAGGTAACACTTAAAGGAAATCCTCTTATTATTGTCATAAATACCTCATGTCAAACCCTGATACACTCTAAATTGATAAAGTGGCCCCATAACTCTTAGGCACTAATCTATCTTATCTCCAAATACTAAAAATCCAAATAAAATAAAAAACCCATTTCTTATAAATCCTTTCCTTTGTTTTGTAACCTAGGAGTTTAAAGGATTAAGTACTAACATAGGTTGATGGATGTATGTTTCTTTAATGTCACATTTAATTAAAATATATTAAAATGTTGATTGTATATCTTGTGATGAGCACATGGCAAGATTGATCCTTAGGGAATATTCATTTGTTTCATAATTTCTTCCACTTCATGAAAGGAAGCTCAAGTATTAAAAATAAATAGACCTACTTATTTATTTAACTTGAAGGTGGCCCAATGTCTCTTGATAACAAAATGCAGCTAATCTAAACTCAAATTTATTTAGTATTATTATAAAGCAAAATTCTCATAGGGAGAAAAACTAGAAGATGATGTCGAGGTAGTTCACAACCGTTGTATTCGGAATTTTGTATATTCATTGAATGCAAACCAATCCTCAACTTTGGTATCATGAATTAAATTTAAAATTTTGTTTATCATGAATTAAATTTAAAAATGTTGTTTATCTCTAGAAAAATCCTTGGAGGGGACTCTTGATATATCACTGAATAGACAATTGACATAAACTTGTTGATAAATTTTGGAAAACCTACATTCTGTAGCTATATTCTAACAATCTATCTCTAGTGTATGACAAAATTCTGGTCTCGATTTCCATCTTGAAGTTGTAGGTGCAAAATAGAGAATTTTACACCTTGAAAATAAAGAAACATATCAACAAAGCAAGAATGGCATTTAAAACACTTAGTTAGGTTGTATTGAGATAATTGTAAATTTATGTCATTAGTTAGGTACTGACTGAAATCAAACTTGAAAAATGATTTTTCACTGGGGAAAGGAAAGAAAAGAAACCTAAAAATATCTCATTAATGGTTTGGTAATTATCATATCCTAAAAGACAACAAACCATAGCTACAAGTTGTTTTGTTGACTTAGGGAAAATATTGGTAGGTACAACAATGGAGTTTCCAGTATTGGCTTATCTAAGTGTAAAATTGATTGTAATAAAGTTCTCCTTTCCTCTGAGGTCAATTCTAGGTAAGCAAGGCTTAAATTTGTTTCATACAGAGCTTTGGGTTTGGCTAGGAATTACTATTTTGAGCATTTCTTGGATAGACTTGGGGCTTATGAAAAAGAGAATAACTCCATTTTTAGAAATTGTAGCTTTCTTATTGGGAATGCAGTTCTCACGACACTAGGTTACAAACTCATGAAAGTGAAAGGTTTGGAGAATGATAAATCTAGCCAAATTAAACTCCCATACAAGTGAAACATCTTGAAGATCTTTAAAATGTTGGAATTTTTTCTCTTTCAATTCATGGAGCTCAAATTGATAGTGGGTGTCAAGAACATCTCTCTGTATGTCAATTGTACTCATTTCCTCAAAATTGATAGGCTGGGAAGACTCAACAAACTCAAGTTTTTGATTTATTTAACTTCATACTGAAATGAACAAAGAGGAAATATTGAAAATTATGCAGAAAATACAATCAAATAATCTTCATGATGACTTCAATGGTCACACTCCTACTTTTATTTCATTGGTGCCCCTTCAAGTGTTATGATTCTCCAGTAATTGATTAATGAAACTATTATCCATATTTTCCCCTTTAAAACCAATGGAATAATTCTTGAACACAAGGTATATTTTTGTCGAATGAAGGCATGCAAAAATATGTTTTCCAACTCTTTACAATCATAACATACCATGTTATGGTGATGTCATGCCTATGTGGACCAACACTTGGCTTCCATGTATCATGGAACTTTCGACATGTATTCTCTATCAACCTATCCTATTGATTATTGCATCCACTGTTATATTTCCTTACATTGTCACATCATGCCACCAAACTGGTTTCGAGGGGTTAGGTAGTGGTTTTCATAGATTAGGGACAGGGCCTCAAAAAGGTTATGGTTGTGCCATGTAACCTAGGTAGTATATCTCCTCGGTTCCATTTCGACTCCCCCTCCCTTTTTTAACTAATTGAAAGCTACTTAACTTTATTTCATTGCGGAAAAATGACAAAACGAGCCAAAGTTTTAATGTTCAAACTTTATTCCATAGAAACAAAACCCCAAAGTCTAATAAACCTTAAAAATAAAACTGAATTTTACACTAAAATTTTGAAACTGGTTCTATACTACAACAATTACCTTCCAAAATGACACATTCCAACAATTCTATGTCTATTTGAAGCTAGTGAACATGTAGTGTTCTATTTCATAATTTTTTTGACATAATTATGGGCCCATTATTAGTGAGCAGGCCTTTCTGAATGGGCTTCCTTAAAACAATTTTGTGCCCTCACTACAATCACACACATTCATTATCTATTTAGTGATAAGCATAATTTATTTGTGGTATACATTATGACACAACATTAAATATTTCATGTTACACATGTTATTATTTCAAAATTGTACTTGAATTAATCATAGGATGAGCACAAGTACGCCCACCTAATTGAATTTTTTTATAGAGCATGTTTACCTCACTATGTTGTCTTACAAATGATATTCTATTTGTTTATGAAGTTGGTTTCATGTCAACGATGCTTCTTATCCTTTAGTTCTAGAAAATAAAGTATGTTGTATTTTGATTATACTTCTTTTCTCATAAACTCATAAATCACGGGGCATTTGCTATCACACTATTTTCATCCAATTGTGTAGGTTAAAGGGTTTTCATTAAAAATACCACTTATAAGACTATATGTGAGGCAAATGAAGCATTGAACATAAGGAATTATTTGGTTATCTATGGAGAATAAAACTCAAGCCATGTAATTGACCAAAATTGATTGCACAAAATATTAGCTCTCTAAGCCATGAAATTTGCATAGGTAATGATTCTATAATCCTATAGTCTTCTTACACGTTGTACTGTCTGACCTTGGCTAGTATAGTTTTATGACACCCAAAGAGGGTTTTTTTCATTGATTATATATGCTAGAATTATATATGATGGACTAGGTTGGGTCACTTGACTTGTGAACATTGTTATATATGTATATGTTATATGAATGGTTGCATCTCTTCTTATGTGTGTTTATAAGTTTGATTATGTGTATCAAATAAAAAATGATTAAGAACATGTTATATGTATGTTCTTTTATATATTCAGTTAATGACATGGTATATGAGATATGATTGTGAAAAATGAATGATCATTGTTGTGCATAACATACAAATTATTATGATCTTGTTGATGATGCATGATTACATGACTATGTATGTTTAACCTTGTATTGAGCAACATTTGGTTGAGAACTTAGTTACTTGCTCAGAAGTATGATAAAATGATAAATGACCATGGAGGTCATGTACAGGTTTGGAAAAAACGTGATTGAATTATTTCATTATGAATTTTAAATGATGTTTTTAATATACGAGGTTATGATGTGTGCAGGTAAGGGGAAATAAGACCTTGCCAATAAACCATCATATGGGTGTGAGCTCACAATCAATATCTTGAGGTGAATCATGGAGCTTCAAAGAAGAATAAATGATAATCCATAGAGGTTAGGGCATGGATTCAAAAATCCATGGAATATCAAGATGCAAAGTCTTGAATCTATGAAAAATATTAGGGTGTAGAGTCCTAACTTTTTGGAAGATCAAGGTGTGGGGTCTTGGATATTTGTAATGGATCAAGACGTAGAGTGTTGATTCTACTAGGACGTGGAGTCTTAGGTACATAGCAAGGGTGTGGAGTCATAATAAGTTGGGAGAGGTTCACAATAGGGGTGCAAAATCCCTATTCTCCAATAGGAAAACACCACTTAAGGGCATAAATCAACGAGGTAAACTGATCTAAGTTAAACTTTGAATTAAACTAACTCCAAATTTACCCTCTTTAGATGGCATTTTAAAATAAATATTATTTTAATGCAAAATATTAGTTATCACGGGGTGATGAATATTACATAATTTAGGTAAATAAATAAAGAACAAAATTTTGGGGAGTGCCACCTTAGGGGTTGGTGAATAATATGAATTATGGTGAATTAAAAAGAAATTAATTTTGCATCAAAGGGGTAATGCGTCACCCCACTTAGTTCCTACAAATACTAAATTATTTTCCCATGGTGGGGGGGACCTGGAGAGTAGCTAGATGCTACCAGAATGATTTCCAAATTCCTAAACTAAAAATATAACTATAGTTGCCTAGTTGATGGAGATTGAGTGGTGTTCAGAGGAAGATAAAGTATCTTCCTTAATTTTCTTGACATTTCTCACTATTGTTGAAGTTGGTACTATTTGTGAGCTCATATAGCTCAAGGGTTCTAGAGGAAAAAGTTTTTCCTTGGATATGGTTGGGTGGAAAAATTGACTCGTCTCTTGGGTTAGCAAGCAAAGCTATTGGAGGGAGCGATTCAACTATGTTCCAATGGAGTTGTTGAAGGAAAAAAATCAACTAAGTTCCAGGTATATTTTTCAGCTTCATTTAATTTATTTTTTTATATTGTGTTGTCTAATCTTTGAGATAATTTTTATAAACTTGAGAAATACTTTGAGCATTAATCTTAAGTTATTCAAAATTGGTGGTTAATTATTAAGAATATGGTATATTCTGTCTCAACTAACATTGCAGGTAACTAGGTACTTTGTACGACATCTATGAAGGTATAAATGTTATGCATGGGCTAAAGAAGAAAAACAATTGTAGAAGTTATTTTTTTAGAAACAACATATCTTTCTCTTATTTTAATACCATGCCTCATTGCACATATGACTCATGAGGAGAAGTAAAATATTTCAAAAGAATTATTTAGCCAAGCAAATCTCGTGACTACCGGTCCTTACGGCAATAGCCCGCAAAGCGCGGACTGAGGTCTCACTTGAGGTAGCAGGGGAGGGTGCTGGAACTAGGTTTCCGCACCCTTGGGATGCTTAGATGTGGTTTGGAGGTATCACGCACCGTTCTACCGCTTCGCGCTGCTCTGTACTCGCGCAAATCCATAATACCTCTTACTGCCTATTGGCGTGCTGTCTACAGATCTAATCTATTGGATGAACTATTGCAAATAAGATCTACTTAGATAGGTCTTTAAGCAAACATTTATCAGATTTTATTCAATTCGCGTATTAAGATGAAACCCAGATTCACAAGTATTCAAGAAACAAGCATATGCACATAGATTAAAACAGTCTTATTAACAGGAAGATTCGCAATAGTTCATATTTAACATAGAATTCTCAGAAGAAACTTATCTTTATTTCCACTTTATTCCCAATACATCTAGATACACCCTACGCACTCAGCTATAGGGGTTCGCACACACAGCTGCAGACACTTCTAGGCCTCTGCGCACATAGCTGCAGAGCCTCTATCCACTACCTCAAACCCTCGACTCAGACTTACATACGCTTTAAACTGCTTTCCTCAACAACCCATTACAATTTAGATCCAAGATCCTACCCAAAAAGAACTGCCTTTCCCTCATAGAGCCGCGCTCTATTTATACCTTCCTATGGTCCATGGACTGACTTACTTCCTATTATTTTATATTATTTTTCGGGTGGACAACCCTTTGACTTGAACTTTTACATTTCGTGCTCCGCATATTTCGGAGGTTTACAATATTTTTATCCTAATTTCTAGGCTATCAGAGTCCAAAACTGTTACGTGGGACCTCCGCTACCCAACACAAAGAGGGCATGCAAGAATGCTTATTTTAATTCATATTCTTTGTTTTAGTTTCTAATTATTATGGATTTTTTTTTTATGGCATGCACTTTTTTTTGGTAATATTAGAAAAGTCTAGATAGATAATTTGTAAATTTCTGATGATATTCTCTAATTGAGGTTGCAAAGGCTTCCATGCATGCTATATATTTGACAAAATGTACATACATATTTTAGAAGTTAAATTTTAATGTGTTTTAGAAATTTGAGCTTTTGGGATGGTTTTGTTATGAACCAATGCAACTTCAGGGGGTGTCCATGCCATATGGATCTAGAACCCCTAGAACTCAATTTTATAAATTTGTATTTTTCCATAATTACTCAACAACCCTGTAGGTTAGGTTTTGATAACTACTTGTGTAATTTAACATAAGTTTATTCTAGGTCCTTGACTGTGATATGAATTGATGGTTGTAGGCTAATAGTGTACAACATGTTTGTCTTAATTCCTTAATGAGTTAAAGGCTTTACATGCAAAGTGTTGAATAAAAGCCTCAATGGTTGTACCTTTTATGCATGTAGATTATTAGAGTAAATTTCTTAATGACTCTAGCTTGAATGCACAAGAATTTTTTGAATAGATGGTGCAATGTATGTAGCTTCCTATGTCTGCAAAGTTTTTGTATAAATGTGAAAATGAATTTAATAATTTGCAATCAAAGTGTTTGTGAAAATGTGTCAATGAACAATTTGGTAATCTTATTGATGTATTACATTAACTTGCATGTGGATTCAAATAGGTTGTTTCAATTATAAAGTATATATAAACATTGATTTAGATTCCAAACATGTTTTAGTAGATGCATTTCTAAAATTAGTTAAATCTCTATGAGAAACTTAGTGTGAAATTGGTGATAAAAATAGGAAATACTTTAATAAATAGTAGTAAAAGGAAGCAAAATTAAATTTATTATTTCATATGTATTTTAATGTAAATCTTAGGATATTGTTTTAGTTTTTATTTTATTTTTTAGAAGTAATTTTGGTTTATGCAGTTAATTTAGAGTCTTAAGGTTAAATGAGACCTTACATATGTCTTTTAGGTAAGATTAACGATAATGGTTGTGATTAAGTATGTTTTTTAAGTGTTTATTATATTTGAATTTGCAGGTATTTATAAAGGGTGACTACCATTTTTAGGTTTTGGTTAAGTCTCAGTAATGTTATTTCCATAGGCAAAATTTTGCATGGTTTATTATTTAGAGGAAGACTATAATATATAATAAGCATATGCGAACAAATAATCTATGCATTTCGATGCGTTATTAAATTAAATCAAATCATCTATATGTGAACAAATACTTCATGCATTCAGAGACCCATCAATAATTTGATAAAATAAAGTATTGGAAAGTTTGAAATTAGTTGGGTTCAACCTGTAAATTAATTAGATTGAGAATATTTTTATTAAAAGGAATAATGTCTATTTTTTCTAGTTTTAAAAAGAAAATGAAAGATTTTGTGTGCAAATCAATTTTCTATTTGTTATGAGTTCAAATGCACATATTAGAGTAAGTAGTAAACAATATGCCCATACAAGGAATTCACACTATTAATATAAGAACTTATTAAGGCAAGTTCAAGTTGAACTATTCATTTTCAAAAGGCCAAATGTCGTTGAAGGGTTTCATGCTTATTACAACTTTACAAGTCTAGTTCAAAATCTTAATATTATATTGATTTAATTTGGCTATTTGTGTAAACCATGAAATTGTTATGTGAAAATCGGTATGCTAGTGAATAATTTTCTTGGAATGATGTCTTTGAGAAAATAAGGAAAATTATTAAATATACATTCATTTGAGTCCTTATTCTCTAGCCCATAACTTATATATTTTTATTTGGAGTATCTACTTATACATTTTTTTGAGTATTTACTATCCTACACAAAATTTATATACTTTATTAAAAACAATTACATCTTCTAAATTTTATAAATATAGTAACTCCGAGAAATGGTTGATTCTTTCCCTTAGCAGTTTAAAAGATGATGATGATGATGATGATGATGACGACACCCATTTTCGGTAACGTAGGTTATAGAATTAGTTGCAAGGTTAGGGATCTTACACACATAATTAGTGCATTAACTTATTCATTCTAGTTGTTTCGATGCAAACTTAAAGATAAGAAAAAAAATTAAAATCTTGCATTTTCACCAATTATGATGAAGTACTGAAGTTAATGAGGCAAATGTGTGACCTATTTTACGAAACATCTTCACTTCCGATCTATGGTATTCTAGAAGAAGGCTTATATATACAAGGATTTCGCATGAGTTTGAGGATGTAAGGTTAAAAATTACAAGTGTTTTCCAAGATTTAGTCATTTTCTACACCAAGTTTGTTGTATCTTATTAGTGTTGGGATTGAGAACCTCTTGCTTCACTAAGGAGAGAGTTTATTTGAGCCACCACTATATTTCATAAAGAGAAAGCCTCAAAGAGGTCAAAACCATATTGACAAGAAATCTCAAATGTCATATTCATGGCTCACTCTAGGTGACATCATTATTTTATGTAATCGTCTTCCTAATTACTCATTAATACAAAGTATCAAGTTCTCTTTCCTTCATTAAAGTATGCATTTAAATGGTTTTTATATATTTTTATTAGTTTTATTTCTAACCCTTAATGCATAAATAGACTTGATTGATTGAGGTGAGTGTGTCTTTCTCCATTTTTTATTTTCCTTGTTCACTTGGACTAGTTATTATGCTCAAAATCAAATTGACACTAGCTTGTTGATAATAAAACTAGCACACGTTAGTAATAAGTGTTGGTTTGATAGTGTTGGGTTTATTGATTTCACTCATTAATTCTATTTCTTGTAGTGTTAATGGGATTTATGATGTACAACAAGCTAAAAACATTTTGTCCAACCTCATATCAAGCATGTATTACCTTCATCTACTTTCAGTAGCCCTATCCATTATTAAGAGGGTGAATGAATAACTTGTTTTCATCAAAGCAAGTCTTGAGGCATCCTTGTGTCTTCCCAATCATCTTGACCCAGTTTGACTATTTAGGGATTCCCCATTGGGTCTAGGGAAACCTCCTAATACCTAGACGTGAGAGGCGATGCCATAGAGGTGACAATGGGTGGCTTGCCTAGTAGTTGCCCCTTGCCTCTCACTAGTAGGACTAGGATTTTTCTTCACCAATAATTTGATCATAAACATTGTACACTAAGAATCCATACACACACATTTAAATTATTTACAACATGGGTTTATTGCTTGATTATAATCACATAAACCACATAGATAAATAATACATGATTTAAGATATTATATTTTGGGAGTCAAAACTAGGATAATAAAATGTTATGAGAGTATATTTTAATATGGGAAATGCTAAAATAAAATATGATGGGCATACAAACCTAGATAAAGTTCATGGATTCATGGAAATCATGAGGAACTTAAGAGTTGAGGTATAAAGTTGCCTAGTAGATAATGAAATTATGATTAGATATTAGGAGAGGTAAAACTAGGTGAATGTAAGTTTGGTTCAATATTTGACTCAAATACAAAAGCAACAATATCCTATACATGGTTCTAGTGATGTTGATGGGAGAAGAGGTAGCTTAAGAAGGGATTCTTTTAGAAGATCTCAGGAGTCGAGAAGAACATCACCTATCCCAACATATTATCTCTCACCATAATAGTCATTTATCATTGAATCATATACCTTTGAAAAGCTCTTAAGAAACTTAGATGTGTTTCTGATTAGACACCTAAGAGAAAGACACTCTAGATAGATTGCATGGACAATTTTGTAAAGTGAAACCACCTATATTTATTGGAGAAAACATCTCTAGATAAGATATCGAAACATGATTTTTTTTTTTTGTCAGGCATAAAATCGAAACATGGAAAAGACGCAATGGATATCTTTGCAGATTACAACTTCAGGTGGCTAGGGTTTCCATAACCGCAAAAGGTTTTGTCCAGAGAAAGCTCATGCATGTTTGGATGGTTCAGATGCATGGATCGTTGTCCCATAGATTTAGTTTCAACTGTCATCTATGTTTTCTTTGTGTTCTATTCACAGTGACATGAAGGAAGAGGTAGGTTTTAAAGCCCCAGTGTAGGATCAAAAACCTTAGGGGATTTCTTCCCCCCCAAAAAAAAATTGTGAAGAAATCAAATGAGATCCATACAATGGATCTCTCTCCTTCAAATCCGTGTAAGAGAGCCTTAGTTCTCTAATAAAAAGAGTTGATCGACAAGTTATGGGCTTGTGACCAAATCCAAGAGTTTTTGAAACCTGGATTGCGAAACAATGGGCCCCGATCTTCAAGGACATGTGAATTTATTTGCAATTGGAAGGGGTTTCTATGTATTTTTGTTTATCAATAAAATGGAAAGAGATTTGATTTTTAGATCATGTTTATATTTCATGGGGTCCAAATGCCTCTTTATACCCTTGATTTCAATCCAATTTCTAAGATCACTACCATACCGGCGTCGGTTCGACTGCCACACCTCCCTCTTCATATTTGGGGGACCAATGCACCAAAAGACATTGAAAACAAGTTGGATCACCATCTGGATAAAGAAAAACAAAAAGGAGGTCAATTTTATTGTATTTTCATTTGTGTTGAGGTAAACCTCAATGAAGACTTACTAGAGAACATAAAGATAAGTCTTGGAGAATAGACCCATATCCAGGAATTGGACTATGAGAAGATTCATTTTAAATGCATCATTTGTAATTCTCATTGGCATATTGCCAAAAACTCCCCCCAACAAAAAAAATATGAGAAATAACAAGCCTCTATTTCTAAAGAGATGAGTTTTCAACCAACACAAATGTAAAGAAGGAATCAATAGAACAAGGTTGTAGACCCAAAGAAATCCACTGTAGCATATCCCATGACCTTCCTTCACCAAAAACTCTTTTGAGGCTCTTCAAGATCCTGAATCAGAAGAAGATGCCGTTATGGAAGAATCCCCAAATGTAGACTAAGGAAATACAAAAGTGTCAGGGGAAAAGGAAGATCAAGCCCCTTGCAGGTTGATCCTTTTATTCCAAACCCATCTTATGAGAAAAATGCATTGGAGTTGACTCCTTTCATTCTTGCATAGATGAAGTGGTCTAACCCAAATTTCTACAAGGAAGCTATGGCAATTAGAGCAGCTCATGCAAAATCATGCACGAGAGACAACGCTGAAAAATCCTTCTCCTCGAATGTAGTGGAACCCCCTCTCACAAGAGGTGGGAGATCCAATAAAGAAAAGAGAGAATACAAAATGGATTCTAACTTGGCTTCAGGTTCCCAACTCTGCGTCAATTCTCTGCTCCAAAAGCCCCTTAAATAATTCAATGTATTATTTTTTACATTCTCTTATGCTTGCAATATGTAAGAATACACTCTTATAAACATGTATAAGGACTCAGTTGTAGTACTTTCAGAAAATACCTCGGGATCTGTCTCCCATGAATTTAGTCATTATCTCAGTGGAATATCCCATAGAAAAATGGCAATGTATCGAATTCCCCAGGTATTTGCTATGAGTGGGCGCAGATTTAATAAAATCATTTCTCATTTGTGTCCAATGTATCGAATTCCTCGGGTATTTGCTATGACTAGGCGCAGATTTAATAAAATCATTTCTCATTTGTGTCTATATATATATATATATTAAAGAAACATGGTTGTTAGAGATGAGAAAATATTCGACTTACATGAGGAATAAACAACTAGATTGATTTAAGTTAAATTTCATGACTTTGAGTAAGAATAAAATATCAATAAGGAGATGTTTCATCTTGGAAAAAGTTTCGGTTTAGGAAAATTGTGGTGAAAAATACTATGGTTTTGCAATATTTGGTTGCAGGCTTAGGAAAAAGTCCTGCAACAAAAAAACAATGGGCTGGTCATGGCATGCAATCTTGTGATGTTTCAAGTTAGAGATATTTTTAGATAGATATTTTTTAAAATATTGTGCCTCATTTATCTTTCGATGATGAATGAATCATAAAAGAGTCGTTCATATGAAGATAAGGAACATATAACAGTCACAGGAGAAGCATGGTCGATATAACAAGTTCTCCAGAAGACGTTTGTGGTCGTTGGTCTACTGATGCTAATAGTTTTGTCGATCTTTGGAGTGCTATGCCCAAAGATATTAGTAGACCAAGAAGGCTTGATCCATAATCCTATCGGTATACCAGATCCTCCTTCCATCGGTGTTACACTAACCCATTTTGTCGTTGGATGTACGCTTTCGGCGGTAAAATGAATCCTACTTCCATCAACCTTATGATCATTGGTTTCATCAAAGGACGTACCTTTTAACGGTAGAATGAATGTTACTTTTGCCATTCTTATGATGACCAGTTTCTTTGAAGGACGTACACTTTCAGTGGTAGACTGACCACGGTTGTCATCGATCATGTAATATTGAAAGATTGTCCTTTCAACGATTTACTGACGAATAACAAGCATCAAAATTATGATGAATTTGAAAAACATTTGATAATACGACTGTACCATGTTCCACGTTTAGTGAAACCTCCTTTTGTCATTATAGTGATGAGATGTCGAATGACAAAGGGATATTATGACAAAGAATGAATGGATAAATTTGTGGGATGGTGTAGCCCTCCTTTATGATCTAGTTGTATTCTAATGTTTAGCTACTTTCATGTTTCCCAAGGAAGCACACATTGTTTAAGGCATTTCACGTATATGGAGGTAGTGTTCACACCTCTTGGGAGCATTTTTGGTGTAATCTGCCACATGTGGACATATCCTTGGCATGCCACATGGAAGGATATGGAATTATATCCATATGGGTCACCTTATGAGTTGATTGTGACATCATTTGAGGGATGAATTTAAATTACGACAACAATAGGGTAATTGGATAATGTGGAAAGGATGAATTAGACAATTTGGGTGATGTGTCACTCTTTTGAAGTAGTTTGGATGATGTGGATTTACACTATATCCTTGAATGGGAAAATAAATGAGTTGAATGAAGAATAATTTTATTGTATTGGACGTCATCTTGCTATCTAGGGGTTTTTATGGCCCATTTTATGACCTAAATTTTTATCTCCATGTTATGTGGAGATACATTGGTCCAAGGCAAGGGCATGGACCATGTCTTGAACATCATTTGGAAGCATTGGATCTTTTTTTGGGTATTATATGGAGTTATTATCATGCTGTTTCCCACTTTTATGGAGTGTTATCACACTTATCATGAGATCATTGCACCTTTTGAAAGTTTGTATGACAATTTCTTTGGAGTATCTTGACTTGAGAAGGCACCTTACAACATTTTGAGGCTTGGACCATGAGGAGGTTGACCATATACATCAAATTTTGACTAATTGGAGGCATGACATGGTAATTTAGACAATTTTTGTGTCTTTCTTGGGAGGATTGACCCCCTTTTTTTGGGAATTTACTCATTAAATAATTGTATATGTGGCTTGACCACTTTATTTTTATGTTGTGTTATATTTAATTTGATTGTAGGAGTTACTTAGATTTAGTTTTTTAAGGATAGACCTAAGGAATTAAATTAAATAATGTTATTTTATTCTAAAGGAAGTAGATCTCATTCTATAAATAGGAGAGCTTCCTCATCTGTACTCATGGTTCGATTGTGAGAGCACTCCTCTCCTTGATGCTTAATGGAAATATCTTTATGGGAAAGATTTTGTTATTTAAGGGTTTATCTACGCGGTGAATGTTTTTGAATTAGAAGTTGTTTTTTCTTGGTTGTCTTGCACATCATTAAAGGCATTATTATGATTGCTCAAGACTAACATAAGACTACTAAAGATCAATTCGTTTGAAGGGAAACTTTGTTAGTTGGAGGGAGGACATCTAAAGGCTCTTGTTATATGCTCTCCTTTGTTGGTTTGGGGTACGTTTCAATCCTCCATGTTAGGCCATACTCTAAATTTCCTTAGCAAGGGTTTTAATCAATTTAATTCCATAGTCAATCTTGTGGTTTAAGGCTTTCCCCATGGAGGGATCTTTTCTAGTAGGGATGTGATTACATAATTTTTCCTTAATTAGCCAAGGGGTTAATTTATCTATTGAGTCCTAACCTCTTGCAATAATCCACAAAATTTTGAAAAAACAACCTAGGATGGTTTTATTCTTGATCTCATCTTACCACTTGATTCCTCTAGACTCCATATCCCTAGATGTTAATTTTCACACTGCTCTATGTTGTTTCAATTACATGAGCCCAATTTAATTCTTCAATTAGCAATATTTTCAATAATAATTAATATTTCCAATCATCAACATTAATTGAAGATAGAACAATAAATGAAATGACAAAGGAGACAATCAACACATCAACAAGAGACACCAGATTTGGTTAAAGACCAGGGAAAAAATCCACAGGGGGAAACCCTTTGAAATTTTTTCTTCTGTTGGATTGTCATAAAAAGTTTAGAAGAGAGTACAATGAGCCCTATTATCACTCAGGTTGTCCCTAAGCTCCTAAAGGGATACGGTCGAGGTAACCACAAACCAATCTTTGGATTGCAGGTTCTAGCCCACCTGCAATCAGAGAGGGCTCTCTCTTAATGATTTAGCTTTGTTGATGATTTTTTAGTCTAGCTATTGGGTTCAGTGGGTTTTGTTTAAGTTTGGATGGAGTTTGAATGGAAGGAAGTCGCATTCAAGCAAAGAGGCACGCATTGGGTGATAAGTTTCAAACCATTGGGCATGGAGTCATGGATTAAGGCTTGCTGTTGCGTTTTCTTGGTCACAAGAGGATTATAGAGCAGGATAGCTACACATGAAACAATAACAATTGCTGAAAAGATGGGATGAAAGTCAGAAATGAAAGGCAATTAAGAATCTTTCATCAGCTAACATAGAAGGGAGGTGAATGAATGGTTGTCTAGGAGCAGTTAAGAATTCCTAAACTAACATTCATATGTGAAAGAAACAGTGTAAACATGATCATTTAAGTATGCATATTCATAACTGTTCCTGATGAAAACATGTAGAAATCACAAAAATTGAGCATAGGGTGCTGCCAAGCAAATCCTAAACTATTCTTCCTTTCTGTAATTTTAGATGGTGGAACATAGATGATAAGACAAACATGAAAAAATAAACAGAGTTAAGGAACACTTATTGATCCATGTAGAAGCACAAGAATTCCATAGTCACTCTTCAGCCAATTAAACACAGTACACAATTCATTCTCTGAGCTCTTAAGCAATCTATGATTATAGAAATTATCACATATACAGTGCGGGTCTCTGCTCCAGCGAAACAACAAACCAACAAAGACCAACCCTCATTACATTTTTCAGGGTGGTATATATAGGTAAAATATCCAAAAGTATTTATTACAACCGACCTAAACAGGTCTGCAGGAAAAAGCTTTCTAAAACCTAACTTATGCTGGAATTAAATGCAAGTAAGTCTTCTTTGGGCTGCGCCAGAGGCAGCTGGATCAAAAGTGAGTTAAAGTGGTGTCCTCTGTGGCTTGGTGCAATGCTCTTGTAATAACTGTGCATTGAGTTCTAGTCCACTGATCTTCTGTGGGTTTTAAATGTGCAGTCATTTGTGCTGGTGAGCTTTGAATGTCTCCTTAACTGCTTCTTGACTTTCAGGGTTTTCTTTTAATGCTTCATTCGCCTCGAGCCCTGAGAAGATCTTCACTGATACACTTCGCCGCAACACTGATACTCTTTGACATGGATTTTGGCTTCATCTTTCCTCTGACACACTTTGGCAATTAAATTGGAACACTCTCTCTCTCTGCTGATAAGCTCAAAACTGCAAAATCGGCCTTCTTCTGCTTCTGTTTTGATAAAAACTGTAAAATTGGCTCTTTTCGGCTCTTTTTCGGCACAAAACGGCTGCGGAATCAAAAGATTCCCTAAAGATTCCTCACTTTGGCCCCTTTCCCGTAGCAATGCGCGATTAGCGCTAAGCGCTAATCGCGCATCGAAAATTGCCCCTGTTTCTCATTCCGGTCTTTCGAAGCTTGATTTTTGCACTTGCACATTTTTCAGCTGTTGACATCAGCAGTACAACGGATGGCGTCAGCATGACGTCAGCAGTGGGATCCTCTTGTACGATGATGATGTCAGCATGGTGACGTGGCAGTACGGTGGGGTGATGACTTGGTGGTACGATGGCAGGGGGCCGACGTAGGCAGGAAGGGGTGAGGTGGAGTCGATGTGGCAGGGTGACGCAGCAGGATAACATGTTTCCCACGTCACGTAAGGGGAAGTTGGTTTCTGATTGGCGTCTGACCGCTTTTGGTACGGAGGTGGTATTTGTCAGGGGCAGCCCGATGCAATGGGTTGCCGCCAGCTGTGCCGGTGTACATCGGTAAAACCGTCGGACATCGGGTGCTAACTAACCATCACAAAAGGGTGCCCGATATGCATGAGGGCCGTCAGATTTGGGAGGGCTAATCCGATGGTGGACGGGAGGAGAAGATGCGCGGGTTTTAATGAAAGTGCGCATGATAAACTTTAATATTTGCGGCTGCGGGTGGGTTTAGACTTTAGGTTAATGGTTAATATGTTTAGCGCTTTGGTTATTTATTAATCAGACGTTAATAAATCCCAAAAAATGTGATGGGGGGGGGGGGGGGGTTGTTTAATGCATTTGGGAGGGTTTTTTTGTGTTTTGGAAGGAGTCCAAACACCTCGGAGGGGAAATTTATGCAGAGATGAGGGTTCTTACTAAGATCCAAGTGAACTTAGTAATTCCCAAGGGGATATTTATGGTTATGTTTCAACTAGAGGGAGGGGATATTTACATAGGGGAATTATTACCATAGTTTAGTAGGGGGAAGGGAAATAGATAGGGATTTACATAATAGTGTCAGGAGTTAATATGAAAATGACAAGAAAGCGCTGAGTCTCAGAGATCTTAGGCTTTAAAGGGGAGATAGAACTTTGTAGAGAAAGTATGGACGCTCCTTGAGTAAAGCAGATCTTTACCAAGGCAAATGATATGGAAAATGATGAAACTAAGAGATATCAGGCAGATCTTGACCTCTTTAGGGGAAGTTAGTAACTGATTAAGGGAAGAGGAAGAAGGGGAAGTTAGTTATGCCTCGCTTGAGCTCCTCCATAAGATTCATGCCTTGCAATACTGATTTGAATAGATATAACACTTGAAAACAGAAAACTGATCACACTGCAACCACCAAACTAACTACCCAGCCTACTTACCTAGCATTTTTTCTTCTTTTTGGTTTGGGTGCACTTAGACTTGCAGACCCAGCTTTTCAATTTTTTCTTTTGCACTGTCCTCCTATCTATATCTACACTTATTTCTTCTAGGGGCTCAGATTAGGCTTTTGAGCACCCTTGCTTCTCTACCTATCTAAGAATCCGCCAAGATTAAGTTGTTTGGACAGATTATTCATTCTCTATATTCTAAAACAGGAAATTGAAACCTAGGGAGACCAAGATTAAGCTCTTTGGACCTCCCTTTAGCTGAAAATTCTACAAAAATGGAATAACTCTTCAAAATTGGAATGCAACAGTTGAAATTAGACTAGCACACTTTCATGGCCTCCTTCTTTGCTGTCTGTTAGCAAATATGGAGCATTGCAACATGCTTTTTTGGAGCATTGCAGCATGCATTAGAGCATTGATTTTCTTGGTTGAACATGATTTCCTTCTCCTGTCTCTATTATCTTTCGATTTCCTTCTATATGTATAGATGCTCAACTTTTTGTGGTTTTTCATGGATTTTCAGTACATGATGTAAACATTTTGTAAACATTTTGACAAATATGGTCATGTAACATCAGCTCTCAATGATCTGGTCTTTTTTTTTTTGGTCCCCATCCACTTTGAATCCTACAGGATCTTATGGCACTGGTTCTATTATATAGACCTTTATATGTAACTCTTATATTTCCTTGATATAAAAAAATATGGTTTTTTTCTTATGAAAAAAAAAGTGTGACATATTTGGCCTGTAAAAATGTCAATCATGAAATATGAGTAAACTGCTGCAGTAGGAGGCTAACAAGCCCAACACAAAATCATTGAGCTTAATTAAACCAAAAACATTTAGAAATATGTTCCCAGCATCAACAAAGATCAAAGTCAAGTTGTCCAACCTTCGGTCAACTGTGGCCAACTGTGGTGAAATGCCAAAATCCAATCCTAGAGTTCAACCACATGGAGGAGGAAGGATGCGTGCAGTTGAGAGATTCCAACTACACCCTTGATCCTGCAAGCCTGCGATTACACCTAAAAATTACTTTTGATGAGCCTACTGTTGTGACCCAAAAACCTTAGAACATGTGTGAGCTTAAGACCTTGTATTTTTAGACCTGTACGAACCACTTTCATCGAAATAGCCTCAAACCTGTGTGAACCAATCAATGAAGAAGAGAAGAAGAAGATTATTGGTGATGTATAAATGAGCTTGAGGTCACTTGTATTTATAGGCTTCCAAGGGTGACCAATTTCCTGTTGGGGCCAACCTCTCCAAATGTGAATATGTAGGATTTTCTTCATAATTACACTTTCCCTTGTCCAAACTGAGTGCTTCAGTAAAATCGGTCCTCTCAAAAAGAGGAATCGAGTCCCATGGTTGGAATTTGTCACCAATCCAAAAAATTAACACTCCCTCTCAGCTAGGGAGAAATTCCAACTGTATCATGTAATAAACATATGTATCATGTCGTCATATCATGTCCCATCTCTGCTCAAC
Organism: Pinus taeda; assembly: GCA_000404065.3. Taxonomy (NCBI): domain Eukaryota; kingdom Viridiplantae; phylum Streptophyta; class Pinopsida; order Pinales; family Pinaceae; genus Pinus; species Pinus taeda. Next base: position 39,402 of record APFE030689645.1, on the reverse strand, counting down.
TATATCTGTTGAAAAATTCTTGAATATAAAGAAGAAGAATAATTGTTGAGCATTAGATACATAATGTCAGAGAGCACATATCAATCCAAAACAATATTAGGAAGCACATCTCAACCTGAAACTAAATCGAGGAGCACATCTCAACCCATAATCCCACGGGGGACCTAAATATCTTCAACCCCATATCTAGAAATAGGTGATATAGGGGAGCACATCTCAACCATCATATTTCCCACTAATCTTCCCAACAATTACCCTCAAGATTCATGTGGTAGAACACCTGCATCATAATCAACTTGGATTGTACACCCCTAAGTACTCTCTCAACCCGTTGGCTAGACGTGGAGTGGTAATCTGAACAAGCCTAGCTTCTAGGTATGATGCCAACTTGGGTATACTATGCAAATACCAAGATAGGGGAGCAACATATACAACCCTATGGGTAACTAATAGGGGAGCAATATATACGACCCTATTTTCCATAGATCCCTCAACCCCAGGAGCCCTCCATCTCAATTCCTCACCCTAGGAGCTCATATAGGGGGGAAGAGCGAATTCAATGTTCTTGATTAGTAATTCGCGTTATCAGGAGGGGTCACATCCATCAATCCAAGAAGATATCTAAAGACCAAGAACTTCCATTTCGATAAAGTCTTGGTGAGAATATCTGCAATCTGCTCATCGTTAATATATGATGGAGTCTAATGGCTCCTCTCTGCACCACGTCTCAAATGTAATGATATCAAATCTCTATGTGCTTGGACTTGTCATGAAAAGTGTGATTATATGCAAAATGGATCCCACTCTTGTTGTCACAATATATCACTGTAGTGTCTAGGACTCGCTAAAATAACTCTCCAAAGAGCTTCCTCAACTAAATTGCTTCGTAGCTAGCCATACTAGTGGCAATGTACTTTGCCTCAGCAATAATCAATGCTATGGATTTCTACTTCCTTCTCATTTGAGATATCATGGTAGATTCAAGACTAAAACAACATCTAGATGTACTTTTCCTTTTGACAACATTTCTTGCCTAGTAAGCCTCGACGTATGCATGAAGTCAAACATCTCTAATAAAATATCTCAGACCAAGGGTAATCGTCCCATGAAAATATCTCAAAATTTGTTTGGCAGCAATCTAATGTGCATAGAGAGTCTCGGTCATGAAATGAAATAACATGTTCACTACATAGCATATGTCTGAATAGGTGTTCACTAAGAACATCAAAGTCCCAATCAACTGTCTATACTCGGATGGATTCATCAAATCGGGTCTTCTAGCTTCTCCACATAACTTCTTGAAATTCATTTCCATTGGTGTGGGAGAGGAATTGTATTCTATCACTCCAAATATCTCCAACAACTTTATGACATATTTTCCTTGTGAAAGGAAAATCTCACCAGGCCTTTTCCACACCTGAAGGCCTAGAAAGTAGTGCATGAGTCCAAGGTCCTTCATCTCAAATTCAAAGGATAGCTCCCTCTTACATTTGATCATCAAGTGCTCACACACTGTCAAGATTAGATTATCAACATATAAAACCAACACCAATGAAATAGGTTGGACTACCATGAAGTAGAGGTTGGGATCAACATTACTTCTTGTGAATCCCAACTTCATCAAATAACTGTCTCTATAGGCATACCATGATTTGGGGGCTTTCTTCAAACCATACAGTGCCTTCTTCAACCTGAAAACACGTGTCTTTCAATCCTCTACTTCAAATCTCCATGGCTTCTCAACGTACACTTATTCCTATAACATGCCATGGAGGAATTTTGTCCTCATGTCCATTTGATGAAGGATCTATCCTTGAATTGTGACAAGAGAAACTATCGAACAAATGGTTTTATATTGAGCCATAGGTGAAAATATATTGTCATAATATTCTCCCTCTTTCTAGGAGAATCCTAGGGCCACAAACCTTGTTTTATATTTCTCAATGCTACCATCAACTCCATGTTTGATCTTGAATAACCACTTTGAAGTCACCATGGATTTCCCCTTCGGTCTCTGCACAACATCCTATACGTAATTCTTCATAATTGATTCATATTCTTCGGCCATAACATCCTTCCATACTTGTTATTTCATGGATTTTTCAAAGGTGGGAGGTTCGACTTGAATCATAGTGCTTATGGCTACAACATATCCCCGGTATATGCATGGATTCTTACTTTCTCTAAATGATCTTCGAATGAGAACTCATCTCTTATCATCTTGTAATGTGTCACGAAGCCAAATAGGCCTCTTCCTGGCAGTAGGATCACATGGATGAGAATATAAGGGATCCATGGGATCATCAACAATGTATATCTTGGATGCAGGCATGAAAGGACCATCTAAATTATCCATATCATCATTCTTCTTCTTAGGAGGAGGAGGCGGAGGAAGGTCCCTCACTTTCCTAAGGGAAACAGATTCTTCATCAAACATTATGTCCCTACTAATTTCAACCTTACTTTGACTAGGAATATATATTCTAAAAGCTTTATAATTTTCACAATATCCTAAAAACATACCTTTTCTTCCCTTGGATTCCAGCTTATTTCTTTTATCCTTCGACAAATGGGAATATATAGGGTAACCAAAGATACAAATATGGCCAACATTGGGCTTGAGACTTGTGAACAATTCTTCAGGATTCTTTGTGTCCAATGCTTGATGAGACACCCTATTTTGAACATATACAACAACATTCATTACTTCTCCCCAATGGAACTTCGACAACTTTGGATCATGGAGCATGGCACAAGCGACTTCTAGAATAGACTGGTTCTTTCTTTTTAGCTATTCAATTTTGTTCAGGATTAGATGGCACAATCATCTCTTTCTTGATACCTTCCTTGCAATAATCAAGAATTCATTCAAATGCACTCTCCACCATTATTAGACCTGAATATCTTGATTTTCTTCCATGTTTGATTTTCGACCAAAGATTTGAACTCCTTGAACATTTCAAAGGCTTCATCCTTCTACTTCAAATAATATATCCACATCTTTCTTGAGAAGTCACCAATGAAGGTGATGTAGTAGATATGGCCACCAATAGAATTCACAAGCATCATACCATACATGTCAGAATAATGAGATGGAGGATTTCATTCGTCTTGTTCTCGCTAGAGGTGAATGGTCCCGTTGTCTTGTTTTCACTGGCCCAACTTGGACACACTCCATTATGTTGGGCTTGAACATCGGGAATACCATAGACTAATTTATTTAATTTCAAAAGAGAATCATAGTGTATATGGGCCAATATTCGGTTCCATAGATCGATTAGATGATTAGTATCATGGACCAATGCTAGAAGAGGTCTTCCAGTGACTTTATAGAGTACTTCAAATATCGATGCCAATGTGAATGAATGACTCATAGGTGATCCAAAAATCCAAGTAAGAAACTTTCCCTTGATGAAGGAAACCCTCATCTCTTTTTCTTCCAAAGAAGATATTGATACCAATTTCTTCTTCAATGCTGACACATACATCACATCATGAACCAAAACATATTCCCCGGAATCCAAATGAAATTTGATGGACCCAAAGCCTTTGACGGATGAGTGGAGTTTTCTCCAAGAATAATTTTCAAATTTGAATTTCTCTCTACCAAATTAGAGAGAACTTAAATATATCCCAAGAAGTGATGAGTGGCCCCACTATAAACCAACCACCTATCCCAAAAATTTGGAGGAGAAGAACTAGTGAGAGCAAAAATAAGAATATATTGAGATTGACTGCCAACATTAATTTCACACCTGGAGTATCTTGACTTCTTTTGAGGACGATTATCTTCTTCATGATCACTTGGAGCAACTCTTCTTCTTCTTTCATCTCTTCCATTGTGATCATTCCTTCAGTCATCTCTTCTTCTTCGATCATCAAACATGTTGTTTTTGCTTCTAGTGTTTTAGCATGGACCATTGTTATTTTTTGGGGGAATCTTGAGCATAGTGACCTTTCTTGTGACATTGAATGTGAGATGATGCTCTATTATTCATTCTCTTTGTATTTCTAGGATGAGGATTTCTTGAATTTGATGGACCTCCTTTTCCTTTATTCTTCTTCTTTTGAGTGACGAATGCAATGGGATTTCTTTCATCATGCTTTTGTATCCTTCATCTTGATATCATCCTTTATTCTTTTTGAGTGAGATTTCCAAAAATTTCATCAAATGACGAGAAGGTATTGTTTTTGCTTATAGTAGTAACAAAGGTTTCCAAAATGGGAGGGAGACCTCTAAGAGTTATAATCACCAATTACTTGTTAGGAACCGTTTTTTCAACTCTTTGCAAATGATCTCTAAGATGAGATATCCTCATAATGTAGGATTGCAAAGATTCTCCTTTGTTCATATTCATGTATTTGAGTTGATATTTCATGTAGATGATTTCATTCAAATTGTTGAATTCATACATGTCGGCTATCTTATCATACATGTCCTTAGAATTTCTCAAACTTCCAACATATGTAAGTAAGTTATCTTGTAAATCAAAAGATATAATTTGATTTTCTTTTAACTCATCTTTCTTATACTCGTTTTTGGAAGCAACGAAAGAATTCTCCAAAGGCTTAGGTACCTTTCCTTGAATGTATTCCAAAACATCATTGTTATGAACTATAATCTCCAACTTGATCTTCCATGCAACATAGTTAGATGAGTCACCCAACTTCTCATGCTCCTTGAAGAAAGAGGAAGACATCTTGACTTGATTAGATAGGCTCCTTCAACTTTCCAAAGATGTTTGCTTCAATGCTTGTATCCTTTTGGGCTTGTCCTTCACCTTAGCTCTAATACCATGCTAGTTTTCATAATGCTCTATGTTATTTCAATTACTTTAGCCCAATTCAATTATTTAATTAGCAATATTTTCAATAATAATTGACATTTCCAATCATCAACAATAATTGAATATAGATCAATAAATGCAATGGCAAAGGAGACAATCAACACATCACCAAGAGACACCAGATTTGGTTAAAGACCAGGGAAAAACCCCACAATGGGGAAAAAACCTTTGAAAATTATTCTTATATTAGATTGTCATAAAATGTACAACAAATAGTATAATGAGCCCAATACAAAATCATCCAACAAAATTAACCCAACAACATTAGAAATATGTTCCTAGCATCAACCCAGATTTAAGTCAACTTGTCAATCCTTCAGTCAACTGCATCCAACTGCGGTCAAATGTTCAAAAGAGATTACAATGAGCCCAATACAAAATTATCCAACAAAATTAACCCAACAACATTATAAATATGTTCCCAACATCATCCCAGATCAAAGTCAACTTGTCTAACCTTTGGTCAACTACTGTCAATTGCGGCCAAATGCCAAAATCAAATCCTAGAGTTGAACCACATAGATGAGGAAGGATGCGTGCAGTTGAGAACTTCCAATTGCACCCTTGAGCCGGCACGCCTATGGTTACATTCGAAAATTGCTTTTGACGAGCTTGCGGTTGTGACCAAAAACCCTAGAACACATGTGAGGTTTAGACCTTGTATTTTCGGACTTGTACAAACCACTTTCTTTGACCCAATTTTAGACCTACATAAACCAATAAATGAATAAGAGAAGAAGAATATGCTTGGTGATGTCCGAGCTTAAGGTCAATTTTATTTATAGGCTTCCAAGGGTGATTAATTTCCTATTGGGACTAACCTGCCCAAATGTGCATATGTGGGTTTTTCTTCATAAGTACACTTTCCCTTATCCAAATTGAGCGCTTCAATAGTCAAAATTGGTCCCCTCGAAAAGAGGAATATAGTCCCATGGTTGGAATTTGTCACTGAGCTGTGAAAATAAAACTAGAAGGATATTTTCATTGATATTCATACCCCTCCATCAACCTTTCCTCTTTTTCCAAGAAACTGTAAAAACCTCCAAAATAATGTTTTCTTGAGGCTACCATTAACATCACCTTGTTCCCTTTTATGAAGACTTAGTGATTCTAGTAGGGAAGCCCACATTTATTCAAAAAAGAGTTTGACTAAAGAAAAATGATAGTTTTTTGAGGTGACAATGTATAACCTTACTACAAGGTTCCCATCAAATTGTGCATTGTGGAGTCATAATTGTATCATGCATATACACTTTTGATGGTGACATTTTTTGGCATCATTTCAAGGAATAAATTCCTTTCTTGCATGAAAATGACATATGTGAGAGTGTTATTGAATATCTTCTCACATGGTGATTTCATGAATAAATGAACCCTTTGTTCCTTACATACTTTGGGGATGTTGTTGGGTGCAAAGGTGAGCACATCCATCAACCATGAAGGATTTGAAGAAAGCTCATCTTGACAACCGCATTAAGGCATTTTTTAAGGTATGATCAACATTCATTGCATTTTTTTTGTTTTCAACCTTATTTTGACAATTTAAAAGTGAACACAAATTGGAACTTCCTCCACGGCTAGCTCAATGCTATGCACTAGTTAATTTCCCAAGGACCAAGGGTTTTCCTCATGAGCACCCTTATGTGAAACTGAAGGCAATTACAAGGTTCCCTGGATATGGTGATTTAGTGGAGTAGCACCTTTTGGAATCTATGAAGCTTAGTCAAAACAATGGCCTCTTTCATGAGGATGTTATGATGAAATACCTTGCATTAAGTATGAAAGGGCTGGCAAGATATCATTTCAGTAGTCTTGGCAAGGGGATGTATGCATCTTTTGCAGACATTTTCTTGGTATTTTTTGGACATCAGGATCATGGAAGAAGTCATTAGATTCCCATGATTGAGAAAATAATAAAGATGTATGATGGGTAGAGCCTCATTCAAGAGGGCCTTGGTTCCCCCATTGCAGAAAAGAAATAAGCATTTCTAGACTCCTAAAAATTACAGGAATAATTGTTAAAGAGGAAAATTGCAGGCTTGTTTATGAGGTGATAATTTTGTCTCAAATTTAGAAGCTAATGCTAGAGAAACCAACCTAGATTTGAAATGTGAGTAGTTTTAAGCATGGATGCAAAGACAATGATCAAATTGCCATAGATTTTATTGAATTATGGCATGAAGATGAATACTTATGGTTTGAATTTTCCCTTAAACTTGATAACAATGATCTTATGCAACAAGAGCAAGAGGTAATAATTAGATACAAAATATCCAACCCTCTATATGAAGAAAATGACACAATAACTCTTAAACAAGGTTACATATATCTACAATAAGGATAACCTATAGTCTCATATGGTATCATGGATGCAGATGGGGAAGTGGCCAAGAAGCTTGGGGAAGTTCTGACCCATATATACTCCCCATTTGTCCGGAGGAATAGATAAATAACCCAGGTCCCATAGAGGGTCTTACTAAAAATGATGAGGGTAAAGGCTATAACAGTGAAATTTAATTTGTAAATGTCAACATGATAGAATCTAAGATATTACTTAATGAAAAGGAATTAAACAATAATGTCTAGACAAGGAATCATTGTAACCAACCCGCGGAAATTACTTATTTGGATCAAGATCACAACATTGACTTAGGCAGTACATATAATGATGACAATGTTGTGTTTGCAACTAATCCACTGCTAGAAATACACATAAAAAGGCATTCTATTGCATATGATTACCTTACAAACTACATTATCAACCACTCCGTTGATCAATCTAGGCATTTGTTATGCAAGGATGAATATGGTAATGACAATAAATTGGGTGCTTACTTCCTTGATTTTTTAAATAGTGAAACCATTCATTTATTAGTCGACTATCATATAATGTATTTGGCGCATTTCTATGGCCCTCCCATATTTGATGATGAAGTAGATTATGATGACCAAGTAGACAAAACAAATTATGAGCGGTCTATAATCATTTCTAACTCTACATTATCCATTATTTCCACCCAAAATGGAGATATCAACAATCTGGTTGATAATCCACCACTTAGAAAATGTGTTCTAAAAATAAGAATGAAAAATACAAGTAAAGGGATAAAAATAGAAGTGAGACATTTCACAAATGTGTAAAAGGTAATATTATGATAAACAAATGCAATTGGCATTATGGTAATCCCTGCCAACTTTTAGATCAACCTTAAGTTATGGAAGGTAACTAATGATAATAACCTTTAAACGGTGATACAATGACATAACAATTACATGGTTTAATGGATGAATAATATGTTAAAATCATGATCCACCTGGTTGAAACATTCAAAAGAAGCAAATGTTTCCATCAGTGAAGATAAAACATTAGATAATTTATTGTTGCAATTGTCAAAGCTATATTGAAATCATGAACAAAACTGAAATCCTCAATGTCAAACATGGAGCAAAAGATGGGTGATATTAATGTTATTAGTGATCTAAAAATGCCAAGCATTGATGTAAATATGTCATATAATCTTGTGCACGAAAAAATATCAATAATGATTATGAGATAACAAAGGACATCAACAGACAGTCAAGTGATTAGACATAGATCATTAATACACATATCAACCATGAGGCAGAGAATGCGGGATGAGATATTATACTAAAACAACATGTAAAAAAGCATGATGGATTTTAATCACTATGATAACATAAATAACGTAATTATGCAACTTCTTGTTTATATTACTATTATAATGTTGATCATAAATATCTTTTTATTGCATTGTCTTTAGATTAGTTTAATATATTTTTATGTCACTAACATTAAAGTTTTGTACTAGAATCACGATGGACTTCTCTAATGATCAAATTTTCCATAGATTAAAACAAAAATATATATATTTTAGATATTCACTAACATCTTCTTAAATCTCTTTTTATTGAATTGTCTTTAGATTAGTTTAATATACTTATATGTCACTAACATTAAAGTTTTGTACTAGAATCACGATGGACTTCTGTAATGATCAAATTTTCCATAGATAAAAAAAAAAATATTTTAGATATTCATTAACATCTTCTCATACAAAATCATTGGGTAAACTTTTACAAAACAACTTTATTTAAATATTTTAGCACATTAAAAAAATAAATACCATTAACATAATTTAAATTCCAATCTACTAGCGTATTTTTGTATCTTTACCATGCTATTTGGCCAGCTAAAGTATACTTGTATCTTTATTTCCGTTCGAATGTGCCAATATGAGAATGACCACATTACACATGCATGCCCACAAAAGAAAACAAAACCCACTCGTATGCGTGGATTACACTTACATGTCCATGAAAGCTAAGGAAATCGTTAAGTGAAATATGTCATTGAATATTCGATCGACAAACTCTAAGTGTGCACTCCATGGTGAAGAAACCTTTAGCTAATTAAGGGGCCTTTTACATAGTAGCAATTGTTGGGGTTTCCAAACCTTCATAGAGGAAGGCTTACAGGAACATTGTAAGGTATACAAGAATGCTATAATGGGAAAAACCTGACCAGTGGATTGCCTCTAACCCTGTCTCACCCAATGCGAAGTAATAGATATGTTTCAAGCATCTGCCCCGGAAACAAATCTTGTTTTACCATTATGTTGCAGTTTTATTCATTTCATACCCACATTCAGAGCTAGGATTTGGCCATGTGATGCTTGATACTGTAGAAAATAGATGAGAGCTAAAGTACAAGTGCCTTCCTTGCATGCAAAAAAATATTTTGTATTCAATGCAATGTGTCATGGCATGGGTGTTTGGATTACTATGAATTAAAGCAGTTGTCAATTTTTGAGAAAGAGAAAGATGTCATGATGTTGTTCAAACCAACTAAAGAGAAAGAAAAATTTCAAATTAGTTACCAAAACCTCAATAGGGAGGAACAACAAATATTCTAGGTAAGCAATGAAAAATCGCTAGATGCCAGGATTATTCATTCTTCCCCAAATATGGTGAATCAATCCCCCTCACTGTCTGTCTTGAGGGTTTGGGTGTATGGGAGGTGTCTCTTCTCTATGAATGTGTGGACGAGAGGCAATATTGAATAATATTTGTTTTTCAAATGTTGATGTAAGTTTTGGATACAAAACTATTCATGGTACTACGTTTGAGCCTAGACGAATGACCCTAAGTGAGCCTAGACATTGAGCCTAGACCATCGCTTCCTTAACAAACAAATCCTATCAGTAGAAAATCAATATCCTTGCTACCTCTTTAACAAACGGGCATAGGGACAAGAACTTTCAATCTCTCGTGTAGGAAATCTCTCGATAAATAAAGTTGTAATGAAAGCAATCAAACTTTCTCCTATAGGAAAGTGTAGGAAAGCACTCAAAAGTAAATTACTCAATTCCACTAGCATAATGGTTTGATGGATGGTTAACCTTGATAATGGTGGGTTTACTGCTGCAACGCTCTGCTGCTTATGGAACTACTTGCTTTGATGCTAATAGAACTAGGTATAAACCGCCCTATATATCCCACCAAACCCTATGGATCAATAACTATTTGACCGACTTCAAATTTGAAACTCTTCCAGATGTCCTACCTCTTGAGCATGGCCGAACCTCTAAACTAGCTGATCTATGCTGGTCCTTCACAGATAACATGCCTCTGCATTTTGTCAAGCTGATTGTCAAGTTGAAACATTCATAACCAAACGTTCCTCCAGTTTCATGTATTGTTTCAAACGAGATTGTCTTGTTTCCATTGAAAACTACAAGGAAGCTGAGGATTCTAAGAGTATCCTTCTGGACTCACACTTCTTGCAGCTTTTGTGCTCATTTCTTTGCCCCTCTTCTGGTTCACAAAGGTCATCTTCTTGGAAAAGGTATATAAACTTCCTCTCCCACTGTTTTTACACTAAATGATTTCTTTATGCATTCGTCATGGGAAAGACAACTTGATTGCTTATGTTATTGTGTGCTACAGATGATGTGAAGTGTTTAACAAATGGATTCATGGAAAAAATAATCACCTGCATTCCTGGAATGTCCCCATTGCATGTCAAATATCTAGCCACCGACTTGAGACACAAGGACATCTTGGAGTTTATTACAAGTTAATTCCCCCTTTGTGTGTCAAAGATCTACCCACCGACTTGAGACACAAAGACATCTTGGAGTTTATTACAGGTGAAGCGTAGGCCACTCTAAAAGTTGATTCAGTATTACTTAATAGCTTGATGAGTTTGATCGTCCTATAATCGACGCACTCCAATAAATAATTCTAATCTTATATACAATAGGCCCTCTTGTTTTACAGGAAGAATATGGAAATGATAAAATTTTTGATCTCTCTACAAGATTTTGGATCGAAGAAACATAATGTATGAAATGGTTTGAATTCCAGGAGCCCACTCAGTTATTTATATTTTCTTCATAATCATAGTTGTTGTGACTAATCAGGAACTCTTAGAGTTAGTGTGGGGTTTACTGGCTAGTAAGCAACCTTTTCTTTGGGTTATTCGTCTTGATCTCATTCATGGTCATTCTACTGTGCTACCATATGAGTTTTTAGAAAGTGAAGAACAAAGTTTCTTGGTTAAATGGGCACCTCAGATGAAAGTGCTCTCACATCCTTGAGTGGGATGTTGGAACTGCAATACCTCCAGGTTAGTAAACTAGTAATTACATACTTGTTCAATTAATATGATTTATTTCAAGTTGGGATGTTGGAACTTAAATACAATATTTTTCATTTTCTTTTCAAAAGAAAAAATGATTTTTCTTATCTACCTCACCTATTGTTGATAATTTGGTTCCCAACTGGCTCTTAGCTTATATTTTAGTGAAATGTTAAAAGTTCCAAGCTTGTTAATAGAAAAATAGAAAAACATTGTAACATACATGGGATTGAATAATTTATGAGCATTAACCACTAAAATTACCTCACTTGCAGTGATTCTAACTGATTATTGCATGTCTTTTCTATACTGTTATCACATGGATTAACCAAAGGCTAAAGGGAGGCAATTCCAGGGTAACCACAAATCACTTAACCTCGTAGCTAGCCATACAAGGTCGGGAGGGGGCTCCTTCCTTTAGGATCTCAGTCAAGGTGACTGGATTAGATAGGGATTTTAGGCTAGGTAAAGTAGCTCGAAAGGTTTTGATTGAATTTCTTGGATAAGATGGAGTTGGGCAGTTTAGGTTTGGGAAATTAGGTCAGAATGTAGGGTGTTCTATGGGGCAAGGTAGGTATAGGCTTTAACACTTGAAATTAAGTGAAATTAGGTGTCTAAGATCGGTGAGGAGCTGAAGAGGGCATGTGGAAATCATGGATCCATCTCAAACAGTAGAAAACATAGAATATTGAATGATTTCCCAAGGTAGAGCACATGCAAACAATGGATTCTACCTATCTATCTTGATATCATTCAATTAGAAGTAGTGAAATAGATAATGGCATACATAAAATATGTAAAAAAATGATAACAAAAGAAGAAACTATGCTAAAACACCATACCACAAGGATCCCATAAAATTAGCTGCAATTCCTATTAATTTCCTTGCCAAACTGCTTACAATGGTGTACAATCAAGCTCAGAGCACCCAAGTGAGTCTAACCTCGCCAAATGACCAAGAAAATACATAATATAGACATCTAAACTACTCATCCTGGCCTTCAAGGGTCAAATCCATGAGAAGAGGGGCTGTTTCAACCATTTCCCAACAAAGAATTGGAATATAGGTAGTCAAACAACTTGCCTCTAAAAGAGGGGAAATTGATTCATTTGCCTCAAAACCACCTCTAACTAATGAATCTACCCTCTAACACTATTTTACCATTACATTTACATGCCATGTTATTAATTACATTAGTGAAATCGTCAATGAGGAGAGAGAAATCAAATTCATAGTCAAAACAGGCGAATTTTGGCTTCTTGAGCAAAATGGCCCTAAGCACAACGCCACTAGTCCTAAGCGCAATGCCGCTTTCCACCTGATTTTGGAGGCCTTCCCCTTAGCCAAATTGAGCCCATGATAGCTCATTGGAAAGGTATTCAAGTCTAGTTTCTGGAACACCTAGAATTTTTGAATTTGGAGGTCATTTCCCCCTTAAAACGTGAATCTCCCAAGACTGCTTCTGTGTGTCCAAAAAGAGGCAGAAAGGTCATTTTTGGTAGTTTTTGGACCTTTTGGTGAACCAGATCTGCTCCAAAAATTCTGAAAATTTCCAAGGTGAATGTCCTCATTATTCTAAATCCAAAAATGTCAATCTTTTCTCCAATGGATGCCCCAGGAAAAAGCACAGTGCCACAAACAAATTTTCTGTGTTATGAATTTCAAAATTTCAAAAATACAAAAAATTCTCAAAATTTTCCCAAATTTGGCATGGAGCACCACTATCAAGTGCTTTGGTTGGCCAAAGAGGCTTCAACCAACATTTTGAGTCTATCTTGCTCTTTCTTAGCCTCTAAGGCTCTCCTCAACCTAGCTTTCGTCCTCTTCATTCTCATGTTGCAAATTTTGTTTCGTGTCCTGTAGTGATAGGCCATGTGCCTCATCATCTGGTTATCTTTGTTGTCCTTTTGAAACAATAGATGGTGATATTGTGAAAGTTACTCTGGTAGGCATCACCTCATAGTTATGCAAATGAGCCACAAAAAGTCTGGCCAACTCATGATGAAACTGAGCTCTTTCCACTAGTTCACATAATTCAAAACATCCATGGTGTCTGAAATAAGAGACTACAAGTGGGAAAGCTTACAATTCTCTTAAACTGGTGGGCTATTCTCTTATGATTTTTCCTCCTTTGTGAGGCTTTATGTGCCTATGTCTCTCCACAGAACTATCACTGGCTGTCTCTTCATCATACTCAAAATCACTTCCTCTATCCATGTTTTAGTTAACTCTATTAGTTTGCATAGTTTTGACAATGTATGGGATGAATGGTATGTGCAATGGCTTGGAGGAATGGGTTTGAGTGAAGCTATGGGAAAAACATAAGAAATATGGGGTTAAGGGAGTGATAAATGAGTGGTAGAATGTGATAACAATGGTGGGGATAAGGGTTTAGTTACGAGGTGAGTGGTGGGGAAAACCAAAGAACTAGGGTTTTATATAGAAAGTAGAAACTTATGAAAATCTTTTCATATGCAAACATTGCAAGGAGAGGGATAATACTTACTTGCAAAGTGTGGAATTGGAGGAGATTTGACCTAAATTTGAAGTTTGGGAGTGTTTTTTGGTTGGCTGGCCTAAGCACAGTGTCACTACCTAGGAGCGCAGCACCACCTTCAAATCGTAATGCCCGTTCAAAAATACACTGGCAAAAAACTCTCTAAGCGCAGCGCCTTGACCTAAGCACAACGCCACCTTTCCTAAGCGCAATGCTACTTCAGGACGACTTTTTACTGCCTTCCTGATGTCCAAATTAGGAATGGGATAGCTCGTTGGAAATCTTGTTGAGTCTAATTTCCATAACATCTTGAAATTTTCAATTTGGAGTTCATTTTCCCTGTCAAAAGTCAAATCTCCCAAGACTAGTCAAAATGTGCAGAATGAGGCTGCCAAAATGCAGAGTGCTGTTTCAGTCAATATTTGGAGGTCTTCGTGACTCTAAATTGAGCTCATGATAGCTAATTGGAAGGATCTTTGTGTCTAGTTATCATTTGACTCATCAAGAAGTAATTTGGTCAACTTGTCTAGGAGAAATCTTGATTTTCCCAAGGTCACTACAGAAGTGCATTAACTCTCTTGTAGCAACTTTATTTTGGACATTTCTCTAAAACCATGACACCTGTGTACAAACTAAAGGAGGTTTTTCTTCTTGGGCCTATGATGGACAAAAAATTCTCTCACTTTTTTCAAATTCATCTTTTCTTGCTTAGAAACACAATTTGAGGAAAAACTGTCCCTTATGTGTGGTGAATGGCTTGTTCCTTGGAATGACTTCTCAACAACTGATGGAGACCTGATGTTTGATGATATGAAATGGCCTTATACCTTCTGATATCTTATGCTTCCTCTACTCAGATATCTCTGATCCCATAGCCAATCCTAGCTCAGTGGGAGAGGAATTTGGGGTTTTAGTGCTTGTTTCTCTTTTGCTTTTGCAGGTGGAATGGTGCTCAAGATGACTTGATTTTTGCAGTGGCAGGTGATTGGCAACATCATTAGATGCTTAGGAGCATCTGGGAACCAATATTACATATGGAAACATAAAATTACATAAGAAATGAATATAAAAATAAAGTACTTTGTTTTCACCTCAAAACAAGTTTTGAGGTGAGAACTACATTAGGCTTTCGAAATAGTAACTTATGACTTTGCTGTTCATTATTGGAATCCTCATGTCTTTGCTGATTATTATTGGCATATAATCATCAAATTTTGACCATGGTGGGACCATAAAACCTAATGAGACCAAACCCTAAGACCTAATGAAATGAATTGCAAAGGGAACATAAGCCATGACTGAAATATATGGAAGAGGATCAACAAGTACAGATCATGAGGGAAAATTGAAGTAAACCCTACCATCAGTGAATCCATGATGTAATGAAATGCAAACTCATCAGTATGGGACTCCTACTATGAAATGAAAAAGAGCAGATTTTGATAACTGATGGCAGTGTGAAACACTGACACTAACATATACGATGTAGGGTGATTATTGCATGTATTTTCTGCAGGATGAGTTCATGTGGCAAGAAGAACAGGGCCTGTATTTTTCTTAGGGTAAGTTCTTGTCCTCTGGATGATTTTTTGTGGTTGGAAGAACAATAACGAATACCTCTCTATTGGTGGTGGAATGTTGGAAATGGAATGAAGTAGCGGTGTGAAGAATATATGTGTTGGCCCCGAAATGAAACAATGACAGGTAGTGAGAAGTTGCTATAAAAAATATGGCAAGTAGCCAGAAGTGATGGTAGGTGGCATGAGCATCAAACTTTGGATAAAGGTTCTATACTTTGCAATAAATTAAAAAATATAAATCGTCAGGGGAATCCAAACTTTGGATAAAGGAGAATAGACCATTCCCATCCCATGGGCTCCACCACGAGTGGTGAAAACTTTGGATAAAATTAACAAAGCCAAATTGCACAGTGAATCCATACTTTGGATAAAACCTATTTGCAGATTGCAAATTCTACAACTTGACAATAAGACCTCTAATACGAAACTTAGATAAAAACAAGTGTTTTTGCAAAAACATTGTTTAAATGCATCGTCCAACACAAATTAATATGGATTCAATGTCTAATCGATCGCTATAGTCCCTACACTACCGTAGATAGGGACTAATAATAAGAGTAAGCATTACATAACCTCCTTGTACAATAGAAATATGAAAGAAGAGATGTTTGGTGCGTATTTATTGGAAAGTGTATCCCATCTGATCCATAAATGGAAAGGTATCATTCATCGATGAAATAAGTGCAAGAGAAATATAAATGAAGAGATGTTTGGTACATGTTTATTAGAAAATATTTCCCATCTAGTCCATAAATTGAAAGGCACCATTCATAGAAAAATGAAAGGATGAATAGGGAGATATTGTTTCCTCTTTTTTCCACAAGTTCCTCAAATTCAAATAATGAACAAGTATTTATATGTGTGATTAGTATAAATGGGACCAATCACCACATTATGTATTGGTATATACAAATAGTAAAATATATTTTTCTCTTCCTACTATTATGTGTGAACAAAATTGTTTAGAAAATATTCCATCATTAGTATGACCAAGTGAATAGATGTTCACCTTCGAAATGATTTAGGTCTATATTGCCACAACATGATCTCTTCCAATCCAATGTAAGAAGGTTACATAGTTGTTATAGACATATTTGGGCACTGCAAACCCAATCACATATGTCCATAAAATAAGCGCTTCTAAACCCCTAAAAGTGTTTTTTCATACCCTAAAGGATCAAGGTCAATTAATTACTTAATTTCCCAGAAGTTCTCCCTGAAAAACTGCTCAGAACTGGTCAAAACTGGACCATACAGACTGCTCCATGCTGAGGGTGCGATGCATCTCACCTGTTACACACAGAGGGTGTGATGCATACTGAAAAGCCCTTCTGTAGGGTGCGATGAGTGAGAGAAGACAAATGGTAGAGGTAGTTTGCTAGGTGGAAACCCAAAGAATCTTCTAGAAACTGCACATATGACACTTGCCTCTCTGAATTCTCCTAGGGATGAGTAAGAGATCATGAAATCTCCAAGTGGAACCAAGAACTATCAGTGAAATGACACTAATCAAAATCCTAGAAGCTAACTCACCCCCCTGCAAATATCTATATATGGATCCCTAATCCTGGAGATGCAGGGGGTTGGATTTTTTTTATTTTGTAAGGAAGTGTTGTTTGTCTCTCTGTGAAGCATTGTATTGTTGGGTGATCTAGCTTTTCATGAGGTGAAGAGGGCTTTCATGCTGGGAGGATGGCACTGGAACAAATAGCTGGGTTGTAATCCTCTCTTCTACTACTTCTATCAATAAAGCTATTTGAGTTTTCCTCCATATACTTGTATATTTTTGAATCTTGTATTTGTGTATGCATTTGTATGGTTAATGTACATCTAATCCTATATTGTTTATGGTTATATATCTCTATGCGTTGATGGTATTTTGCTACTTTGACTCTACAGGTGTTCTTTGAAGTGGGACAAGTGAGAAAGGAGTGGTGAAGCTCTATCAAGGGAGAGAGGAAACAAGCAAGAAGCCAAGCGAAACACTGAGGTTGGTACTCTCTGCTTCTCTCTCATCTATCTCTCATAAAGGAAAACACAAGTTACTTTGAATTGTTTGTTTCTAAGATAGCTACCCATCGTAGTGGGACTAGTAGCTATGAATGGACACTAGTTTTCCCAAAAACAAAATGGCGACTCCACTGGGGAAACATATGCTTATTGCTAGGTTTATTTTTTAACGAGCTTGAACTTCGCGTAAACCTGCTCGTGATAATAGTCAGAGATGTTCAATTCACCATTAACACTATGTTCTTTTGACGGTCGTACTACCTGTTCAATTGCTCCATCAAATTGATTAGAAATGTAAACACATGCTAGAAAAATGAGTTAAAAACTATCATCTTACTTGAATTACGTGAACAGTAACATAAAAGTAGTTTTACCTCTCATTTTTATCGTTTCATTCAAATTTGGGATTGTTGGCACTCTGGAGGTGTTTTCCCCCTCGATTTTCATTAGCTGATTTTGGGAGATTTGGTGGACTATTTTCGGCACCGTCTAGACCAGGTAGGAGCTAACCCTGAGCTCTTCAATTTCATTCTTTCCTTTTCTGATTCTGAGCATCTTTGCCTGTTTTTCTAGGCCCCGGGGGTTTGAACAATTCGTTCTCTCCCCATTGCACCTAGTATACATCGAAAGGTGCGATGCATACTGAGCTAGCCATTGGCCAGTCAGTATGCATCCCACCCTGTACATAGCTAGGTACGATGGGCGCAAGGAGGAAAGTTTATGCACTGTTTTTTCATGGAAATTTTTCCTGATTTTGCCCAAATCAGGATCCTAATCCTTCTCTTGTTTGTTTTTCAGAGATTCATCGGATCAAGATGGTCATTACATGGTGTGAACATGAGCATGAAGAAGAGGATATGATTGCCTTACATGATCCGGGTACAGTTACTGCATTGCGAAATTGTGGCTTGCTCAAATTCTTCTGCATGTCCAGCATGAGGCAACAAATAAATTTGTTGCAATATCTTCTTGATGCATGGGATCCTACGAACCAAGTGTTCCAGATTAGAGGTAAATCCATCCCTTTTATTGTTGAGGATATCTACTTCTTGACCGGTTTATCGACGTGTGGTGCCCCTCTCTCACTATCAGGATCTACCTGTGGGGCTGAATCCATGAGGGATTACATTCGTCGATTCTGTAGAGAGGGATCTCAGCTAAGTAGGGACGGAAAGATTAGTATTTGAGATGTCACTGGCCAGTCCTTGAGGACTATCTTATTCACCTTTGCTAGAGTGGCTGGTAGCGCGACTCTTCACTTGGCCAACAGGTCCTATATGCAGTATGCCTTGGAATGCCTTGAACCAAAGGTATTCAACTGGAGTGATGCAATACTTCTGGTTATAAAAGAACAAATTACCAAGGTGAAGAACAGGAGATCCAAGAACTTTGGTTATGGTTCTATTTTGACTGCTTTTGCCTTGGAGAGGATCCCACTAATGCAGCCATAGTACATTTCACTCGGAGTGCCAACACTGACGGAACCGCGGATGTAGAGATGGGTTGATCTTATGGCCAGGCATGCTGGTCAGTCACAAATTTCATTCTATGATGCCTTCTTTGAGTGGTTCAACCGTTAGCAGATGGTTTACACCAGGAATCCATATGTTGGGATGGATTTTCGGGGTGACCTAGATTTGTTACTGCTGGCTAGCGAGCAATGGGGTGCTATAGGTAAAAAGATATGACCATATCTCTGTTTATTTCTTTTATAATGTGCTTGTGTTTTTAAAATGTTATCAAGACTAATCAAACCCATATATTTGTGCAGATATTGGACCAGTGCGACCAACAGTGCACCCGAGGGTAGCAGTTGCCATTCCAGCAGGAGAGGCTATAGGGAGGGCTGTCCTTCGTGATCTGGACGTAGCCGAGACCCTTGCATTATTGCAGGATCAGATTGAGGGTCTCACCCTTGGTATTCGGGATGTGAGGACCGACGAGTTACCTCTGAGATTATAGTGCCATACTACTAGCGTGCCAAGTCGATGGACTAGGCTCTTATGTATGATCGCATAGGCAGTGACTTGTTATCACTAGCACCATTAGTTTAGGGTACTTTCCTGCATTTTTGAATTTTTGGGTCGTATGACTGATTTTTGTCTTGGACACAGAACATTTTGTAAAAAACTATAAACAATTATATATAATTTTGATTTTCGAAGCTTTATTTTAGTTAAGTTATATGATCCTAATGCAAATGTTGATTGAAATGACTTTTTCTTTTATAAATGCTGCAAATGTATATCTAACACATAATTTGCTAATGAATCAGTTAATGTGTTTAAGTTTCTGGAAATGTGTTGATATTTAATAGAATCAAACTGCCTTTCCAAAATCCTAACCCTTAGGAACATACGATAGATAGCTGGATTCCGAACGGAATAGATGCCAGTATGCTGTAGGATGACGAGTTATGAGTCTAACCTGACAATAAGTCAGTGTATGCCATGTGCGATGGCATCAGAGAGAATCTCTAACAAAGCTTTGCGAGCAATGGGCAGCCGTATATTCAGATCGGTTACCATCAGTCATATTATAATGGTTATGACCATCAACCTTATCAAAGTTATCAACATCAAATACATTATGCTCATATGCAAAGATCTACAGCTCAGGCAATCCCATCTTAAACCTGAATCAACAGTTTCCTTTCGTAGCAACTTTAGAATTACCAGATCTGAATCGGCTAACAAACTTTCCAATTGCTTACACCCCTTGGTGGCCAGCGATTCCTCATAAACGTCCGTCAGATTTTCCTAAATTTAATGGAAATCCAGGTGAAGATCCATCGAATCATGTGATGACCTTTCATCTGTGGTGTTCATCCAACACTCTCAATGATGATTCGATTAGGCTTCACCTTTTTCAGCGAACGTTAACTGGTCCAACGGCAAAATGGTGCATCGAATTGCCTAGAGCTTCATTCAATAACTTCAACACCCTCACCACCACCTTTTTAACCCATTTTCAGTTACCTAAAAGGTACGAAACAGGAACAGAGCTCCTTACCAATTTGAAACGGACAACAGCCACTCACATATCTAATCATATTCATAAGTGGCTACGTCATCGTCAAATGGTAAAGACATATGTTCCTGATCAGCTTCTAGCTGAATGGTTTATTAAGTCATTGTTACCTTTTATTACATAAGATGTGGCCAAGGGAGGAGTTGTCACTGAAGAGCAAGTCATCGCTCATGCACAATATCTAGACTTAATCTATACTCAATTTGGCATGCTCTATGACAAGATTCCTGATGCTCCAAGACCAGAATTTTCCATTCCTCCTCCTCCTAAATTGAATAGGGACTCTCAAGCCAGCGACGACTTGATTGGCACCTCAAGTACGCAAACCAAAAAGGCCCCATCTGGTAAAGCCCTTGCAGTTTCCAGTAAAAAAGCAAATGACAAACTTCCTACCTTGGAGGTTAATGCTGTGTCCATCGACAGAGGCAAAGAACCAAAGCAACCAGGGGTCAAGAAGAAAGGGAAAAACAAAAAGAAGAAATAGGGTGATTCGTCTCTTGAAAAATATTCTGGAAACCCTTATGGGCAAAAGAAACCTAATCTGCCATGTCTCATATGCGATGAGGACCATTGGACGAGGGATTGTCCGCATAAATCTGAGATCAAGAAGTTCTTTAAGAGTTCGAATACCTTAGTAGTGTTGACTGATCCGTTTCCAAACCCAGAAACCAATCTAGTTGCTAGCAACAATGCTTCCCCATCCCAAGTGCTTATGTTGTCCATTTCGAAACAGCAAAATGATGCTTTGATATCAACAAGGAATAAAGATTATGGGAATCCACAGCTGTCGAACAGTAAGTCTACAGATCAATCTAGTAGTTTGACAACGACTTCGACCGAAGTTGTGCCACCCATCATTCTTGAGCTAACGATAAAGCTGCCAAAGGGAGTAGTACACAAATCGATATTTAATTCTTGTGCCCAAGCAGCACAGAATTATAATATAGTAGAGGATCTGGTCCAATAACCATTTGCTATGTCAACACTTGAGGTACTGCAAAATTGCCCCTCCTAAAAGCAAGCTCTATTATCAGCAATAGGTGGGATTGACCCAGTGGATTCCAATCTTGTGGCCTTTAATCATAAAGGATATGAACCTCAGTTACCAGCTCAACTCGCTTTCCTCATACAAGTGAAAACCCTCAACAAAACTCTTCATTGAACAATTATTGATGAGGGGGCATCTACCTACATTATGTCAATGAGTTGCTGGAAAACTTTAGGCTCACCACCCTTGTCAAGATCATCAACAACATTAAAAGCATTCGATGGACGAACATACACCCTGTACGGGATTTTAAGTAACTTGCAAGTCAAACTAGGGGGAAAGACAATAGAAATTGACGTTGATGTTATCGATAGAAACCTCGATTACAATATCCTACTGGGAAGGCCCAAGATTTAAGCTATGGCTACTGTTGTGTCAACATATTTTAGGAAGATTTCATTTCCTTTCCAAGGAGGAATTACAATCGTTGACCAACAAAGCTTTCTCCCTAATAGTTCACAAGTTACGGGAAGCATTCCAATGATCCATGGAAGTTATTAATCGCTTCAAAATGTCGGACTAGGTCTCCTAAAAGACCCTTCCTTAATGGGTACTTTTGCCCTCCCGCCTCCAAGTAATCTGGTGGCAGTGGCCATAATGGAAACCTGTCATATGATATCTTCTACATCATCAAATATTAAGAAGAACTCTGACCATTTTGATTGTATGGGTCACCGAGGATGGTTCTTATCTTGTGTCAACCTTGTTACAAAATGAAACAAGAGTTATGAGGATAGTTCTTTTACTATGTCAACCTCATTAAAAAAATGAAACAACTCCCTTTCCAAATCGAGTCTTTGATTACGATCTCGTAAAATCCAAGTCGAGTCTTTCGAAGATCTTGAAGGTAAACCTTCATTCCAACCACCGCATTGAATGCAATGAAGCTTGGGGAGCATGCACCTCGATTTGCGTCATTATGCTGGAGGCATGCGAACTTATAACAAGCATAGTTTTTCGTTTTAAGCTTGTGTAAACATGAAACTGACGCTGAGCATAGTTTCTTCTGATTCAAGCTCATTAAAAAATGAATCCACCCTCGGTAAATAACCTTTGTGATTACCATTCTCTCTGCCTTTCGAACCTTGGTTGTGTTCTTTCCATCACCTCCATCCATTTGGCTGATCATTCGCTTCCACTTGATTGTTTACCCTTTTGAGGAAAAATTGCGATGAGTGATTCTGTTAGCCACCCTCTTCACACTTCCATGTTTTGAGAAGTTCGAAATTTACTTGGAACAAGTTGCTACCCGAGAACATTACTCGTTCCTCAAAAACTGAGTTTTCTTTAAACCCTTTTCAGATTCGTTAAATATGAAAAGATTGTCAAGCATTCCAGCTCATTAAAGTGTTTGGAAATAACAAGTCTACTTTAAACTCTTTTTAGAATCACCAAATATGAAAAGATTGTTGAGAAATTGGCCTCTCCATCTTGCTAAAGTGATTGGAAGTGCCATCCTTCCTATATTTTAATCTTTTTGGACCTGAGGGATTATCACACAAAAAGATCGAGTGCTTGTCTCTTTCGGCTCGCTAAAGTGATCGGAAAAGTCATCCCTTTTGTATTATTTTATAATTTTTCAGACTTAAGGGATTATACTACGAAAAAGCACTACTGGAGTTTCCTTTTCGTCTCTTTTCAGACTCTCTAAAACTGAAAAGGATCGAGTTATCTTTGTTGTTAAACTTGTTAAAACAATAGTAAAAAACTTGTCCATACGGACAAGAGCGAGTTTCACTGTTGCTAGGCTCGCTAAAACATAGCGACAGGTTTGTCTGTTCAAGCTTGACAAAAATAAAGAGGTACTGGTCAGCAATGATTAGGGAAAAAGGGGAAGAAAACTTGAAGAAATTCATTGGTAGCAGGTCGCTCTTGAACATGACACTTTCACTCCATCACCATGATTGAGTCGGGTTGGGTTATTCCGTTCACCAGTCATATCACCATTGGTCCTCCATACCATCCATTTTTGGGGTTAATGCTACCAATCCATTTCAGTGTCGCCGATATGTTAAAGAGAAGTCTCTTAGAGAATTCACCAACCCAGCTAATGCCTCATCCACTGCAATACCTTCATGCTCCATTTTTCATGACCACCACCCTGAACCTTGTATCATCAGATCGTTTTCACCTCAACAAAACCATTTGCTCCATTTCGTGTCTTAGATGTGGGATTCATTAAGGTCCTCCTACGACGGGTCACTTATTGTCGACATCAGCTCATTATCTAAGAAGTTGACTTAGGAACAACCCTTTTAGTACTTTGAAGCTTGCATGCCTCAATGGCAAGTTTTTCACTTCCAGCGATAGGTTTACATCAATGGCCTTCGACCGAAAGATTTTGCGTGGTGTTCAACATTGACTCATGTATTCACATCACGTGAATTGTACTGCAGTACCTTGAGGGTCATTATCATTATCAATGATTCCTCTCACTCTTGTTAACTACTTACATCATTGGCTGGTAATTAGGCAATGTCTTTCCATGTTCAACATCAGAATAACTTTTCACATGGATCGACTTGTACTTCGGGCGAAGATTGAACAAGTTTGAAGACCCTGGATCTAGTTTCATCCATCTGGGCTGCGATATATTCAGGAAAATAAAGATATCAAATGCACTCCATAACTGCACAGGTGATCATCCAAGCTAAGGGACAATGGCTCTACCAGAATCATCAGTCTGCCACACAGATGATTGTCTGTCCTATGTACATGAAAATGAGTTTATAAAGCTAAGCATGGGGATGCCCACCTCAGCTAGATCATGAAAATATTATGAAGATAATGTATTCTATTGTATCTTATTACAGGTCACTTTCCAGTTAGAAACACCTCGGATCCTCATGATAAAGCATTTCACTCGACATAAGAAGATTTACGACCTCATGCTTTAGGGGGAAACTGTTATAGACATATTTGGGCACTACAAGCCCAATCACATATGTCCATAAAAAAAGGGCTTCTAAACCCCTAAAAGTGTTGTGTTACACAAAAATATCGTCACCTTGATTATTTGCAGTTGGTGTAGGCCTGTCATCACCTATACCAGCTTCCTAAGCAAGTCTTAAACCTCAGCTCTTCAAAACAAGCATGAAAAAAGAGAGAAAGACATCAAAAAAGCAATATAACTCTGGTTCCGCACTTTCTCTTAGCTTTTCCTACGGGCCCGCACCTTTTGTTCAAGATATCTGTGTCCTTATACACTTTGTATGTAAAGGGGAGGGTGCGTACCCCTGTAAAAGTCAAAAGGCGCAATTTTTATCTTAAAAAACTCATCTTGGGTTGATTCTAGAGTTTTCTAGAAGGATTTGTTACGTGGATTGTTCGCTCCAAGTTGTTCATGCATCCCATACAAGGAGGAACTAATCCCTTGTTGAGAGGAGCTATCCCTTTGAAGGAGGACTCTATCCCTTTGAAGGAGGAGCTGGTAATTAATCTCCATTGCACTATAAATTGAGGCATTGGGTCAGTGGCTAGGGAGGTTAGAAGCTGAACTTTTGAGGGTAAATGCTAGTGAAATCAAGACTTCCTATTTGAGCTTAAGACGAGAGATCACATACCTTTTTGGCCCCATTAGGGAGTGAGTGAAGCTTGTCAAAGTATAGGAGGCTTCTTGTTGGACCCTAGAAGGAGCTTGTACAGCATCAAGGCAAAGGTTGTAAGGTTCTTTTCTTTTGAATTAATACAATCAAGCTCATTTTTCTCAACAAGTATCTTATGCTATTTGTTTCATGGACTCCTTGACTTTCATGTTAAATATGTTTTATAATATTGGATATACAGGTGTTATTTAATTGTTTGCCTTGTTTGTGCTTGTAGGTTTGTGACGAAGGAACTTACTTGGATCAAAGAAGCGAAGGCATCTCCGAACTTGCGTTAGACAAGAGGTAGGCCCTTAAAACACACTTGTTTCCCATTACTTATAAAGCGCATTTAGAGAAAGATAGTGTTTGGTTGGTTTGTTTGGCATTAGGTCTTCATTAGATTCTAGGAAGGTCTGTCTTGTCCGCAAGATCGACTGATTACGCGTGACAAGATGAATTTAGCAATGATGTCGTTTAGTTTTCTAATGATGGTGAGTGGCAGATGGAATAAGTGTGCCCAATACACTCCCATTAGCATGGTCATCTCTTGTGTCAATGTGATGTGACCCCCCATGGATAGGCATCTGTGTTCCCAACCAAATATTTTTTGTAGAATCTATCCACAAGCCACATCTAGTCATTGACTTTGTAACTCCATGGGTTGATATCTGTTACACAAAATATCGTCACCTTGATTATTTTCAGTTGGTGTAGGCCTATCATCACCTATACCAACTTCCTAAGCAAGTCTTAAACCTCAGGTCTTCAAAACAAGCTTGAAAAAGAGAGAAAGACATCAAAAAAGCAATATAACTATGGTTCTGCACTTTCTCTTAGCTTTTCCTGCGGGCCCGCATCTTTTGTTCAAGATATCTGCGTACTTATACGCTCTGTATGTAAAGGGGAGGGTGCGTACCCCTGTAAAAGTCAAAAGGTGCAATTTTTATCTTAAAAAACTCATCTTGGGTTGATTCTAGAGTTTTCTAGAAGGATTTGTTACGTGGATTGTTCGCTCCAAGTGGTTCATGCATCCCATCAAGGAGGAACTAATCCCTTGTTGAGAGGAGCTATCCCTTTGAAGGAGGACTCTATCCCTTTGAAGGAGGAGCTGGTAACTGATCTCCATTGCACTATAAATTGAGGCATTGGGTCAGTGGCCAGGGAGGTTAGAAGCTGAACTTTTGAGGGTAAATGCTAGTGAAATCAAGACTTCCTATTTGAGCTTAAGAGGAGAGATCACATACCTTTTTGGCCCCATTAGGGAGTGAGTGAAGCTTGTCAAAGTAGAGGAGACTTCTTGTTGGACCCTGGAAGGAGCTTGTACAGCGTCAAGGCAAAGGTTGTAAGGTTCTTTTCTTTTGAATTAATACAATCAAGCTCATTTTTCTCAACAAGTATCTTATGCTATTTGTTTCATGGACTCCTTGACTTTCATGTTGAATATGTTTTATAATATTGGATATACAGGTGCTATTTAATTGTTTGCCTTGTTTGTGCTTGCAGGTTTGCGACGAAGGAACTTACTTGGATCAAAGGAGCGAAGGCATCTCCGAACTTGCGTTGGACATGAGGTAGGCCCTTAAAACACACTTGTTTCCCATTACTTATAAAGCACATTTAGAGAAAGATAGTGTTTGATTGGTTGTTTGTCATTATGTCTTCATTAGATTCTAGGAAGGTCTATCTTGTCCGCAAGATCGACTGATTCCGCGTGACAAAATGGCGACTCCGCTGGGGACTTGATTGTTTTCCTTGATTTGCTTTGATTTGAGAAACTTGTTTTTTGGTTTCTGTTTTTGGCTTATTGTGTATGGCTTTGGGTAGACTTAGTTGATTTAGCTTTATTTTTTATTTTTCATTACTTTAGTCGAAGTCCGCAGCCTGTGCTTAAATCACAGTGCGTACATGTACGCACTTTGTCTTTGTGCATAGAGCGTACCCGCACCTGGGTGAACTCTGCACCTGCGTACCCTGCTAAATTTTTGAAAATTTTGACTTTTTCTCTTTTAGTTAATTTTATTTTGTTTTTCTAGTAATTGTCCTCTGCCCATACCTGCATGTGACTGGTTGAAATCTTTCCTTGGATTGTTTCATTAGCATTAGGGTTTTAGGTGAAATCCTAGAAGTTTTACTTGTTGGGTTTGTTTTTCGATTTGGTTGTGTAGTGGCTTTGAGCTTAGAGGCTGTAGGGACTTCAGATCACCTTAGTGTGTACCAGTCTTCTTGAGAGTCTGACCATCTTTGAAACCTCCCCTTGTTGAGAAATCCGCTTTGAGTTTTCTCTTTTCAAAACTTCGATAGACTTGTGATTTAAAGTTTGGATTTTCATTTTTAAAAAAGGAATGCAAAATTGGTTGTTCTTGACTTATTTGTGATTCTGAACAAATTAGTCCTTGGTTTGCTTGTGACCAAGTAAAACATCCTCAAAAACACTTTTGTGAGCTTTTTACTTCAAATAGGATTTTGTTAGTTTATAGATCTTAAGTTTGCTTCATTAAATAGTTTTCTCAAAGATTGCTTTAGTTATAGTTTTTAATGTTTTTTAATGAAAAATGAAAGGTCTCTTTTGAAGAAAAAACTTGTTCTTAGTAGCATTTGAGTTTTCGAATGAAAAGAGAAATTCTTGTAGAAATAATTAGTTGGCTCGTTTTTTAGTGCATTGAAACGAATACTCTTCTTTTGATTTAATTGTTAAAGAAGGATTTTTGTTTTAAAAGTATTTGCATCTTCCAACTCTTCCTTAGCTAGAACTTCATTGAAGAGAAAAGATTAGTTAGTCATCTTAAGTGCATATTTATAGTGATTTTGTGTCAAGTCTTTACACCATAAGTTTCATCTCCATCACCTTTTGACTTAATCAAAAACCAGTAAAAGTCACGCTTAATATAAAATCAATCTAGAAATTTTTTTGTTTCTAGGGCTCTGATACACCAATATAGCTTAGGCTATTATCTTGGAGTAGGGAGTAATTAACTCTCCAAGATAAGTAAAACAAACAAGTAG